>APFE030322542.1:55633-181414 GCA_000404065.3 Pinus taeda
GGGGGGGGGGGGGTATTATTTGTGATGGGAATGGGTTTCACACTAGGGAAAGGGGTTTTGGGAAGGGGAAATGGAATGAGATAAGGGGGAAAGTGGAATGTAGAGGAGGGGATATTTTTACAAGGGAAAATACCTCTTTTGAAAATGAAAAATAATGAAGGGGAAAATTAAGGGAAATTAATAAAGGGGTTTAGTGAAATGAGGGGAAATTAGTGAATAAGCTTTAGTGAATTGACCTTTTCCTTTAATGATTCCTCCTGCACATGAAACATAGGATCAAGTATGATGAAGGTGTATTTGATCTAGCAACCTTGTGCATTTCCAAAACTTCTTCTACCTACCCTTTATTTACCCTAACCTTTTTTCTTCATTCAGTGGTGCATTTGAGCTTGCTAACCATTTATTCCTTTTTCTTTGATAAGCAAACTATCTAATTCTAACCTTATAACTTCCAATGGATCAGATTAAACCGATGAGCTCATTATTATTCTCTACCTAACTATTGATCTCCCAAGATTAAATAGTTTGGCTAGATCTTTATTCTCTATCTATTAACATGAAATTTAAAGTATGAATCAATCAAGTTTAAACTACTTTGACCATCATGGATTTGTGGCATTTTTGACAAGCTGCACACATTATTATTTTGCAAAGTAAAGTAAAAGGAGTGGAATTTGAATTTGCACACTTTCATGATCTATCCTTATCTCTTTTTTGGGGTTCATATTTTTTTTATATCTTTTTTATCTTTTTCTTAATTTTTAGTCCTTTGATTATTCTTCTAGGACTTACCCTCTTTACATTTTTTTATTTTTACTATGGGAAAACATTTTGCATAAAGCAAAAGTATGTACAATATTACAATACTAACCATAGCCAATTCAAAATTATGAATCCTATTATTATAGGACCCTAACAGAAAGTAAACATGAATCATAAATATTCACAAAACATTCTTACAAATATTCACAATCCATGCATGAAAACATGTTGTCCATCAGGCTTCAAGTATTAAGTAAAAGTCACAAGACACATATATACAACGAACACCACTAGCCCCAATAGTGGAGCGTTGGAGCCACTCCTTTCTCCCCAAAAGAACTAGCTTGTTTCTCTAATGCCCTACTGGAGGAGCCAAGTTGAAAAATCCTTTGCATGAACAATGAGGGTGTATATATAGCAAATGGGGTGATCTTTCACCTCCCTCATGACTCTTGGACTACCCTCATGATTGTTTGATTTCTCATGACTTTTCGACTTCCTACATGACTCTTCACATTACATAAAGTACCCTTGGACTTCCACTTCACATTACATTTTTCAATATAGAATTACATAATCCATAAGTCATGTGGCACATGATGACTCGTGGCAGGACATGACCTGACATTGATGACATGGACTACTTGGTGATGTGGCAGTGTCAGGTCGTCTTTCTTGTTGCCTCTTTCTTTATGTCTTCAATAAGAAATGCATCCAATGCTTCATATTCATGTGAGATATGGTTTTTTATACCCTCCAAAGGGTTGTGAATCAGATGGAGTCTTCATGCGGTCCTGATCTTTGGTCTTTTGTTGTAATCTAGTATTCCTTCGTCTTCTCGCCTGATGATCATCTTATCTCTTTAGCTCCATATGTGTCTTTCAACATGTCCTCGTTATCCATCTCCTTCTTCATCATCTTTCCATAACATGATAGAGCTCTTGCATCTGCAATCCACTCATGACAAGATGACAACAATCCGATAACCCCTAGTTTAAGATGTTGCATGATGATCCACTAACTGAGACGAAACCGGGTGGCAGGCTGCAGGAGAGGCTCAATGACTGTGCAATTACATAGCTTAGGAAGTCAAGGGTCAAGCTTGAGCCTTAACACTCCACAATTCACAGTTCAGGCTTGGACCGAGCAAAAAGATTATGCAGTTGGGGAGCTCAGGGAACCAAGCTAAGGGTTTGAACATTGATTTTTCCCATTGTGCAATTATGGAAGACAGAGGAGTCCAGGTGATTGCATAATTGCGCAATTCAAGAGCTTAGGGCTAAGGTTTGAGCCTTGATATTGCACAATGCACAATTCAGGTTGGCCTGTGCAGGTAGATTGTGCATTTTTTGAGATTCAGCGAGTGAGGCTGCAGGGTTTTTCATTGTTTCATCAACTACACAGTTATGGGAGGCAAAATAGACTCAGTGATTACGTAGTTATGCAGTTTAAGAGCTCAGAGTTTGGGTTTGAGCTCAAAGACTATGCAATGTGCAGTTGAGGACATGTTGGAGGGATGGATTGCACAATTTTGGAGGCCAAGACTCAGGCTTGAGCACTGAAAATATGCATTGCGAAGTCTTGGAAGGCAGGAACTATGCATTGCGCAATGGTAAGAGATAGGGTTGCAACTTGAGGGTCGGGACTACGTAGTGCGCACTTTATGAAGGTCGGATGAGGCTAAGTTGCTGGGAATTTTTTGAAACTTGGCTAAGTGTCGGATCAGTCAAAATGATGTGAATAGTGATAGGAATTAATTGGGATCACACACTTAGAGTGATTTACGACACAAATTAGATTATTAAGACACATTAACAACATACTTCCCTCAATGTGACAACCTTTACGACAACTTACGACAAGTGTGACACTAAAGATACACTTTGCGACGACTATGATGACACTTGTGCAACAGTGCTTAAAACTTTGGAAATGAGTGCAACAAAGGTTTACATGGTAATATTGACTCATTTACATAAGAAGAACCTCTTGAAACCATCAAAACAAGCTTATGTACATTATGTGACACTTAACATGCAAGAAGACGACAAGTGCTAAAGTGCGAACGACACTCGTGATATGCGAATGATAGTGAAAGAAATGCATGCAGAGCGAACATAACATGAAAACAACACTAATTAGAGTAAAAGAAAGCAAAAGCGATAGACGAAAACATGAAAACAACACTCACGAAAGTGATAGTTTGCAAAAATCACCGAAATAGAAGTACAAACACAGTTATAAGTGAGAAATTATTGATGTCAGTGCACACTAACTGTCGACATGGATTGGACATTGTGCATGCACATTCTTGATGGATCATGATATTCTTGTTCAAGATTGCATAAAATAATGCAATCATGAACTTGTTGTGGATTGAACGTGTTTGAGCAAGTACCCTCGACACTTTCAATCCAAGAAGGGAGCTCAAAAGCATAAATTAACCAAGAAGTGACTATGGAATGACCAATTACAAGATCCACAGTAGGATCCAAAATTTGGGTGTAGGCAAAATTTTGGAGGTTATTTATCATAGTGACAATAGATGATCAAAGATCTAATCGTAAATCTGTCATTATGTTGCTTTGCCTACTAATGTAATGGTTTATCGTTCTGCAATTTCAACACTCCAATTACCTTTTTGCTTATGTTAGATTGTGCAAATGAAAAAATAAACATATTGCATCAAATTGCTTATTTTCGCTTGTGCACTTCCATTCTCTCAGACATACTCTGTCATTGGCATATTCTTCATTGCGAACAGTAAAAAAAAAATCTCAACTCTGGCTTTTGTTCTTGCATATAGCGATATCTACAAAAGTTCTAAATGCAAAAGAGTTTAAAAATTAACCAACAAAACGCTTTTTCCTAGTGCATAAATGAGCTGCATTTCTGTGTAGTTATTAGCAAATGCTTGTGAGACAACTTTCACTTTGCGAGGAGAAAAAACCCTGGTCGATCGAGCATTGGTTGTTTTCTAGATTTATGATATATTGCAAAATACATCTTTGATTTTCATTTGGGCCTGAATGACATCTCCAATTTGTATTAGCTTTCGTTGTTTTATGTTCAACATTTGGTGCTTTTCATACGATATTTAGATATGTCATTAAGACACAATTGAAAGTCGAAGGTGTGTTCATTTATGCTTCGAAATCCTACGCAAATCCTAAATTTTGCGTAGATTCAGAGCTCTATGCAATCTTTTTTGAATATGTAGTTTAAGGTTGCTCTATTACTAAATAGAGCAACAATGGTTCAACGAAGCAAAAATCTGAGCGATTCAAAAGTAGGTAAAAATAATTATAGTTGTATTGTGTGGGAGCTTGATGGAAAAGGAAAACCGTAATCGTTGAAGAGTTGGTTGTCTTTCATATCTATGATGTGTTGCAAAATACATATCAACGATGTTATCAATGTCATGTAACTCTATATTTCTGGTTTTTGTGCCTAATGACCACGTGTAACTATTTTGTGTGTGACAGGTTAGACAGGACAGTGCATGCACACATATCCATGGTGAATCACATAAATGTATTAAGTTAAATAAATATGAAATCGTGTGATATATTAAATGGAGTGATTGATATTAAGTGGCTTCCGTTGTTTAAAAATCAATGTTATGTGGAAGGTAAGTGTGAGGGAGAATTGTTCGAGGGGGGAAGTGAATGCAGAAGTACAAAACTTTTCCTTAGAAAGATTGCATTTGTTATTCCGCATACTCGTTCTTTGGCATAAATCGCAAATCAAAGGGTCTAAGCTTTATGAAGCTTTGTGACATAATAATAATAATAAGTAACATGTCACTATGTTTTTCTCATTAGCCTAAGAATCATAAATCAAATGCTCTAAGTTTATAAATATCTTGTGGCGTAATTTTAACACGTAACGTGTCAGTAGTTGCATCGACCAAGTGTTAATCATACATTCTTTTTTTTGGGATGCATGTTGTCAATGCATATTGATATTTTTCATTGTTCTTGGGGAGGGGAGCTTGTTATGAATGGTTTAACTCTAGTGATCAAAATTGATACTCTGTTTTGAGAATTGTGCATTTTGCTTGTTAGCGTAATAATTATACACAAGGTTCGAGGATGTGATCCAATGGTTAGTGGGGAGGTTTGGTCTCCACAGATCTTGTGGTCCAATCCTGAGAAAGACCGTGTATGCCTAAGAGTTGTTTGTACACAGGGCCTTGGATAAATGGTAATTGGGTGCTCTGTTAAGACACTACTTGATGTGAAGTCACTGGTTCAATTCCCCGCCCTAATCGGGGTGCTATATTGGACACGATGAAGATGTAGTCCTGCCAAGCTTACAGAAAAAACATGTCGACAAGGTCTTGGATAGATGGTGATCGAGTGCTATGTTAAGGAACTCCTTGATGTGAAGTCACTGGTTTCAATTCCCCGCCCCAATCAGGGTGATATATTAGACATGATGAAGATGTAGTCCTGCCAAGCTTACAAAAAAAGAATTATACCCAACATTTGTTTTCAAGAACAAAGACAGATTTTACGATATCTGTATTAGGTACCTTGTGGTTCATTTATTTTGTGACACTATATCTCGTTCATTGACAATATTTTTATGTGAACATGTTGTATATATATCGTTTTACTTGTTTTCTTGTACATTGTTTATGTTGTTCTTATCATTGAGCAATATTTTAGAGTGGTTTTTTTTTTTTGAAACATAATTGTTAAAGCATCAATGAACAAGCATGTTTGAACTGTGATTGTTAAAGCATCAATGGAGAATCATTTGTTTACTATAGAAAGGAATGGTACATATGCAATACTAAGGAAGCATAATATATTTCGTTTAAACAATTCTGTATATGTTGTGGGAGATTTCTTATTCAATAGTATGCGAACTCTATTGCATTTTTTATATTCGTCAATAGAATTGCGTGAAGTAACAATAGAACATTTAAGGAACTGCTTACATGAAGGGAAGTCCGAATTTGTACTATCTTAAGAACACGAATTGAATATAGATGCATAATACATATGCATAGTGTAGATAGCCCAGATGTTTACTTGGAAAGGATGAAAAATCAAATTCAAATACTATCATTGGGAAGAACGAGGACTTTGGGGGGGACATATTTTGTATAAATTAGTTATCGAATTGGCTAAAATTTCCCATAAGACTTTGGTCAAAGACAACAATGAAAAACTACTTGCATTTTAATTCATATTTGTGCAAATAAAATTATGATATATTGTTCCATGAAAAAAGTTCAAATGTCATACATTGAAAACCATTCCCATGTAAGAAAAAATCTTCAATAGGAACTGATCACGAACCTATAATAAATATAGCAACATATGAAGAAACAAAACATGGATGGATGCAGATAGATTTTAGCATGGCTGAAAAACATGTGGTTAAGAGAATTTTCGAGTTCAAGGGTATTTACGGTGAAATATGTTTTGAAACAATATGCCATTTGATAAAGAATGAGTTTGATGTTCCCTTATTATGACACATAATTGCACATATTTTTGAAATGCAATGATGCATAATGATTCATTTGCATTAAACTCTATAGAAAAATACATGAATGAAGATGTAATTGAGCGATTCCTGGAATAATAAATTTGCAAGGATACATTATACAATTAGCAATGCCAGATGAAAAAGGGAAGATAGACAGTGGTGTTTTTGTTTATGACTGGATATGGTGTATCTTAAACAAAACTATATGCATATGGTCCATTGCCACTTTGCCTATTGTGTTTGAATTTCGTGGGTTCGAGAAAGGCAAAACGATATTCCACATTATGCAATTTGGTACGATTGTAGGTAATTTGTATTATGAACCTCTCAAAGAGATAGTCCAACAGAAAAAAATCATGTGTTATTGAAGCAATTAACGAAAATAAATTTATAGAAAAATCCAATAAAAAACATAGAGGCATTAATATGTATGAATTCAAAAACATGAACATGAATGAAAATGGCATAGAAATGTATACATAATTTATCAATGCAAACAAGAGATTACAACTATGAATGCATTGAGTAAAAAAACATATAAGAAACAACGCTGTTTTCGAAACAATTGTTCTTAGAAAACTATGTAAGCCATTAAATTCTAGCTCTAAGAGCAGGGACATTTATGAAAATACTTTGGAACTTAATACAAAGTTTGTTAATGTAAGAAAAATACCATGTTATTCATTGCATGAATTCAAAAAATACATAAGAAACAAAAATATTATCGAAACAAGTAAGACTACAAGACAATCGAAACAACAAAAGTCAATACAGGATAACATATTTGCTAATGAACATCATGAAACAGTGGTTGAACAACAATATTTTAAGAAAATAAAATATGTTCTTGTTTATGATTGTGCAATTCGTAATCAAACTTGGTTTAAAAGGGATGTCATAGAAAAACAAATCATCAATGTGTCCAAAATTAAGTGTGTATGCAAAAAATGTAGAAAGACATTAGATAATGACAAAGTTATCTATAACACGCCACCCCACATTTACCTACTTTTCCAAGCCCTCCCTAGTAAATGTGAACTAATCTAGCACTATGACATGAACCGACCTCTAAGTTCCAGTTAAGGAAGTGGGGCCTACAAACTGAAACCTTTCTGGCTTTCCTCAGGGGCTACAAACCCCCCAGGAGCCAAACAACCACACCAGGTGACCAATCCCTGAGTTGGAACCTTTATTCACTGACCTAGACCCACAATTTCACCCTTTACACTACTTCCATGTGGTTATGAGGCTATAACCACACTCAAATACTTTCCTCCATGCGGTTATGGCCCAATAACTCTTGTTCTATGCATGGGGTTCTGAGATCTGAGCCACTTTTTAAGCTAGTCTCCATACCACTGCCCATAACTGCTTGTAACTTTATAGAAGCATAAATAAGATGATAACAATGCTAATCATTAAGAACTTTACCTAACCATGCCTAGACATGACAAGCATTTTGTCAAACATATGACAAACATAAAAGCTATAGGTCATGAATGCATATCTGATCTTAAATCTATGAACTTCATTTGGAAATCACCGAGAAGGTCTAATGTCCTCTAAAGTAGCTACACCAACACTTGTTATCCCATCCATTCATCAACCATTCATTAACTTATCAAAGCATAATAAAATCCATAGCTGGAGCACATCATAAACCATGCTTATAGCCAACTTATAACCAAAATATTAACCATGATAAAACAACCATCAAATCATCATAATAACAAGTAAAAGTGCTAATGAATCATAATAGGAGAATAAATCTCATTAACATATGCAAAAACTAACCAAGTCAAGGACTTCCACGTACCACTTGACCATAGATTGAGCTGAACCAAATCTTTCTTTCAACGAATGATCCTTGTGCCACATTCCAAGCATGAATGTGGGATCTCATGGGATAAACCAAGACATAAAAAACCAAGGGAATACAGAGGTTAAACCACCTCCACCCTTAAACTATCGTAATCTCACCAAAACTGGTCAAGAGATCACACAACCAAAATAATCTTGGATGCCTTTAAAATTCTTCACCATACCTTGAGGAATTTGCTTGTCTCCACCCACCTGTCAAGGGCTTCCGGGATAAAACCATCTCCACCCCCAACCCTTGGGAATTTTCTTGAGACCACCTCACCTGATTGCAAAACGTTTTGACAATCCAAAGCTCAACCAAGAATGAACCCCATAACATCATTTCTATCCAGAAAATGGCAAGGCAAGGTTGAAACCATTGTCACTCTAGGAAAAACCCATGCCAATGACAACAAATTCATATACCATGCATTCATGCCTCAACTAGGAAATCACACATGCAACCTGTTACCTGCACCACCTTCCTATTGAAGCTGCTAATCCAATCTTCTCCTTGTTTTCCTTCACTTTCCTTTGATTTTCCTTTTCCTTCCTTTGCTTACTTGTCCAAGTGTGTGTTATCTTTCCTTTGCTTAACCTGATTAAAGAATGAGAAAAAGTTGTCAACTGATTCTTAGATTCCTTTTTATCATTGATGTCCCCATTTTCTTCATTTTTCTTAATTTTCCTTCTAATTTCTCTCTCATGCAAATTTAGGTCTCTTCACCTTCCTTTCTCCTATTTACCTTTATTTCTCATAAATAAATGCCAATTATTGCCTCTTTTCCTTTGCCAATTTCCATAGCGATATAAACCAAAAGTGATCCCTACTATGATGTTTCCCCACCATTCAACTTGGAATACGTGTCCAATGACCTTGGTCTTATTTTTCCTTTATTACATGAACATTTAACCCAGGGTTGTTACATTATCAAATTTGCAGTTCAAGAGAAAATTAGTTGTAATAAACACATTTCCATTGTGAAAGAACTTATGAATTGGAAGAATGATTGATATCTTTATGATTACCATTTTTGCAAATACGAGAACTTGGACAATGTTTTAGAAAAACGCAATTGGCATTGACTGATGGACTAATCAATGTACCTGCTGACATATCTCGAATTCAAATTACACTTCCTCATGACATAAATAAATTTAGAAATATGGTCGTGGCAATTAAAAGACATTTAGTGTTTAAAAGCATATTTGTTGTTGGGCGAATACGTGTTCATAAAGTCATGAGGGAAATGAGATGATTGTGTAAAACTCCACTATATAGATTAGAGAATGTCAGAATAAACAAAAATTGGAAACAAGTCTTTGACTAAATAATGATTACCATGATAAAAAAACTGTGACAAAGACACTCTTACATGGATTTAGCATTCATATAGTATTTATGACCTTTGTAATAATCAAATAAACATTGATTTGGGTGAAGGCTATAAACCTTTGAGGATATTCAAAAGAGATGAACTTTCCCACCTAAAAAAAAAAATGATTACGCTGTGTTACGAGAAACTTTACATATCACAATATTGCTAAGTAAGATTGTTTTGCCTCAAGATCATGATTTTGTGTATCATATAACAAATTTGTTTTACAATATAGTTTGAATTATCCTCAATCAAGTATTCAGTTGTATTTGGATTCGTATATGAAAGGGACAATTAAAAAGAGAAAAACTAATAACTAAAGACGTTAAAATAAGGGCAAATTTGAAACACATTCTTGCATCGAAGATTTCTTATATGGATCTTAGACGAATAGAAACATCACCAAACTATTTTTCGCATTTGCGCAAGAACTTATATGCAATGATTCGACAATTAGGTCCACCCACTTTCTTTGGTTTTTTAGTAGTGTTGAACATATTTAGGATCCTTTAGTAAACGCTTTGCAACAAATACATCGAGAAAAAAAAACTGTGTACTTAACATGAAGTAGATGAAAATGATATTGATACCTTGATCAGAAATGACTCCATTAACTTTATACAATATTACATAAGCATAATGAATGTTGTACGTCAGTTAATTCAACATGAGTCCAAGTATTTTGGTGATATCGTTGACTATTTCTTTGTAACAAAATTCCAAAATCGAGGAAGCAAACATGAACATGGATTGATATGGATTAAAAATGCTCCCATCTATGGAACAAGTACAGATACTGAAATCAAAAAATTTGTTGACAAGTACTTGTCCTATAATTCAAGCAAACTACCTATAAATATGAAAACTATTCAATGTCAACGTCACACAAGCACTCGTAGGAAAGGAAAATATATGCATTGCAGGTTCAATTTTTCGATACCACCAATGCTAAGAACATGAAGACTTGAGCCTACGGAATTTGAAAATGAAAAGACAAAGGCGAATGAAACAATAATATTTGATGCACTAGAGCATATGGAACATGATGCGGCATATACATTTGACAATTTTCTAGAAAAAATAGGTATAACCGAATCTGATTATATCCATGCAATTCAGTGTACTCTAAAGCAAAGAACAAATTTGTTGAAAAGAGAACCAACATACACTTGGACTAATAACTTTGCTTGACATATTCTGTTAATCTAGATGCAAATATTGATGCTCAATTTGTACTTGATTCATATGCAACAACTACCTATTGTAGTTCATATATGATAAAGCTAGATAAAAAAATGACATCGATGTTTAAATGTGTGTGAAGTGAGAGTCAAAAAAATGATGGTGATATCATTGAAACAATTGCAAGACTTTGAAAAGCTTTATTGAGCTTATAACAAATGTTCACACAACAAGCTGTATATATAACTTTGACAATGCCACTGAATACTAGTTCAAGGAAATGTATATTTATTAATACTTCAACAATAGATGATTGAGAGTTTTTACTAAAGAAACTAAGAGACATAAAACGTGAAACTGATGATTCATAAAACATAATATGTCTATCAATTATCGATCGTTATCTGTAGCGACCATAAAACATTGAACATGTATGTTTAGCTAAAATTTGCGTTGTGTTATACACTACAAGGGAAAAAAAAGAGGAGGCACTAAGAGACCATATGTTATAAGGTACATAAAACATAATAAAGATATTGATGTTGATAGCTATTAATGAGAACAATTAATGTTGTATGTCTCATATCCTATTGGCGATAACGTATTTAAAGAATAATATTCAAGTTGGGAGAATGCATATTTCTTATTTGAGAAAATCATAAAATGTAACGAGCGAAAATTCATGAACGAAAAAATGACCACATGGATTGATATTAATGGTATAGTTGTTGAGCTTGAAAACAAAGAGATTGAATTGTCTGAAAGAAATTTACCTTCATGTGAAGAAATAGAAAGTGAAAAACGTTATCAAGAATACGATATCGAGTCAATATGCAATATTTGCAAAAGGCTAAAAATACAAAATCAATTGTTGAGAGACCTTATCAACTTGTAAAGCAACTAGAAGTACTAGAAGAAACATAATTCTTTGAAATCATGAGAGTGATTAATCCATAACAGACGAAAATAGTGAAAGAAATAGTCGATGAGAAGAAAAAAAATCCAAATGACCCATTGTATGTACTTGTAACAGGGGGTGCGTGTGTTGGAAAAACGTTCACTGTTATAGTAATATTCCAATCTCTAATTCGCTTGTACAATAACATGTTTTGATATGACCCATGTCAATTAAAAGGAACCATCACAACATATACAGGGAAAGAAACATTCAATGCAGGTGATACAACATTACATTCTGCATTCCATTTACCATTTAACAAATCAAAAAATATTTCGCTTAAAGGTGAAAAATTAGACACATTGAAAAAACATTGCAAATAACTCCGTGTTATGCTAATAGATGAGGGATCTTTGATAGGTTGAATATTATTATACCACGTTGACAAACGCTTACGTGAAATTAAGTATGCTCGATTAGCTTATTTTGGAAATATTGATGTAATATTTTTAGGTGACTTGTTCTAAGTGAAACAAATCAAAGATTCTTTGAATTTTGAGCAACCAATTTTAGCAAGCAAAAAACTAATATGTGGTTTTTGGAAAGAGAAAATCAAATGCTATGAATTGCATACGAAAATGCGTCAAAAAGATAACAAGTTCATTAAAATCCTTAACAAAATGTGAGTGAATCAACAATCAGATGAATACATAAAATATATAAAGGATAAGTGTTATAGGCCAGCTCCAATGGATCCATTGTTTCCATACCTATTTTACATAAACAAGGATGTACAAAATCATAACGAGAAAATGTTGTCACATGTAAATGAAGAGCTAATGGTTCATGATGCAATTCGTGAATCTCACAATAAGGAAATATGATTTGTTGCATATGAGAAGACATTAATATTACCATCGAGAATCCTTATCAAATGCAATGTTATCGTTGAGCTATATACATGGAACTATAATACATAAGATGGTCTCTTTAATGGCACTGATGGAATATGAAAAAAATATATATGAAAAATAGCAATAATGTTGATGCGTTATGAATATATTTCGTAAATCCATTATCGACAAAATTAAGAGAAATAAGTATTGTGAACTGTATGGTGAAAACATTTCATCTAATTAGACTCCAATAGTGCGTGTTTCAAAACCATTGACATGTAATGGCAAGAGATTTAAAACTATAGTGTGAAATTATTTTCGATACAACTAGCTTGTTCCAGAAGAATTCATCGATCACAGGGTTTAACGTTGAATGGAATTGCATTTGATCCAAGTGGCATATCGACACATGGATTAGTTTACACAACACTGTCATGTGTTAGAAAGATGGAATCATTGTATCTTCTTCAAAGACTAACACAACAAAATTTCGTGTAAATAAGAAAGTATTAGAAGAAATAAAACACTTAAGAACTAAAGCATCATGGAAATTAGGGTATATAGAGAAGTTGATAGCATGTGCAAATACTTTAACGATTGCAAGTTTGAATACGTGAAGTCTAAATGCTCATGTGAATGACATTGTGCTTGATGAAGATTTAATGAATTCTATGATTCTTTGTATGCAGGAATCACATTTAAAATTTCCACCATCCAATATTGAATTTCGTAAATTCAACTTCAACATATCAAATTGTCTTCATGGAGTACTTACTTGCATACAAGAAAACATAGAAATCGTATCAACGAAAAGCATCTGCAATAACATAATCGAACTTGTTTTGTCAGAAATATATTTCCAATGTCAGATATGCAAAATAAATGTATACGTTGCACCACTTGTACATGTTCCGCAATCATTAAAGAAATAAAAATAGCAAAGGCACAATTCACATTTAGCGATTACATTTTTATACTTATTGGAGATTTCAATATTCACATTAATTCAAATAGCAAGAGAAATAAACAACTATTGGAATATATGCAGTGCGAGCTGTTACAAGAAATAAAGACAGATCTTATTTCCGGGAATGAGACAATTATTGATCACATTTGGACAAATTTCCCTCTTCAGTAGTGTCATGTTCATCTTTCACATTCATACTAGAGTGAACATAATGCAGTACATGCTTCATTATACTTTGAGTGATTGTAAGACTGCAAAAGCTATACGTTTTTTCTTTTGAAGCAATAAAGTTACATAAGTAATTATTAAATGTAATACATCCACACTTTTGTAAATTTTAGCTATTTTTGTGTAAGTTTTAACAATAGTTTTGTTTATCCATTGTCATGCGAAGTCCAAAATGAATAGGTAATTAATCTAATTATTACAAGGCAATAACAATTTTAGATTTGTTAATTGTATTATTACAACTTAAGTTAATTAGTAATTGCACAATTGCTAAAGATAGGAAAAAATGCACAAATGTTGTGTGGAACTTGCAAATATGCAGAAGTATTGTTGTCTTTATTGCATCATCCTTTCTCTATACATACTCGCTACTTTGCATATCTTCTCCGCATATTCCCATTTTGCGTAACACTTTTCTAGTACATTCATGGATGTTTTAAAAAATGCCATTAATTTTTGAACCAACATTTATTTAGATTAGTAGATAAGAGAGTGAAGCAATTTGCAATAATTGGTCAAATTGCATGTATCTCTAAGCTTTGTGTCAGGTTATTCATAATTCAAAGACGATAATGACTAAGTACTGGAAAACGACTATGCGGCCTTGTAGTTTCATGATAAGCATAACTTGGCACACTTTTTTTTGCAGTGATAATTATTATCGTCAGTGAGTGAGTTAGTTGCCATTATTGTTAATTTTTATAGTCACATAGAAACGAGATGAATAATAAATTGATGAGATGGTTTTGTAGTTGCGAGGTATATTTACACTCGTTTCTATAAACATTAGCTTCAAAATATTCAATTACTGTTTATTGACAAATGTTCTATGTAACATATTTCACATTTGCAATAAATAGAGTCGATTTTGTGTTTGTAAAAGTAATATCTAGTGAATATATATAGAATCGAACAAAATAATAATAATTATGTAGCTAAGAGGTTTTGAGGACATTATTGATTCAGAAAGTGTTCTCAACTACGAAATGAATATGGATAGCACATAAAGAAAATAAGCTATTTGCATTAATACCATTACTTTACTTGGTGTTTTCGATGAGAACTTCCATTGGTCGATTGCATGTGAGTTATGCTAATCTACCAATGGAAGAGAAGAATAGTACAGATTGGACTAGTGATTAATTATTTATTTTTTTGTTTTAATCCAGAGAAATTGTCCATTTGTGTGCAAAAAATATATTTAAGAAACAAGAACAATTATGCTATGAGAGAAATTGTCCATTTAGATGAATATTCGAGTTATCAGAGGCTAATATTCTCTTGGCATTTTCCGAAGCAAATATTTTCGCGATCTCAGAAGCAGGTGAGACTAATGCTATTAAGGATTTATTTTCGCCAAGTTACCAAGTTCCTTATGATCTTTCTATTATAAAAATCTCTTTGTTTAAACAACCGTTTAGGGACTTTTGTTGGCTTTGTGCATGTGTCATGGCCCAAGAAACTACAACAAGTGTTCCAAAATGCCTTTTCTATTTGCTTTATCACACATACAAAAAGGATTGTGTATTCAATTGCAGTTATATCGTTTCTAATGAACTAGCTTCTCAATTAACCAATTTATACAAGACCAATAGGTTCTTCATGATGGCATATCTCATAATAGATTTGATTTATAACGATGACTTTAGTGGTTTTCCAGGTGATCCTAAAATCAATGTGAATCAAGAACCAATGCAATTATGGTATCCTATATTTTGGAAGAATAATTCTTCTTTAAACATTCATCTAATTCAATATGTTTTTGTAAGGCAAATCAATTACATGATAACTGGAAAATAACCTCATCGTATATCTGGACAGGCACAAGTTTTCCTATTGGGAAAATGTATGCATGAATAAAGAGAAAGTAATACACTAATTCAAATATACGTATTTCAAGGTAATACATTGCTATTATCAAAATTTGTTATAGACGTGTACTTTGTTTATGAAGTCTGCAGACAATACCTTGACTAGCTAAATATATTTCAAAGAAAAGAGATAAAACAATTCATTCGTTTTCCATTTACTGTTGAGAAATCACAGTGAAAATTGTGGCTCATGTTACAGATTTTGCAAAGACTTTGAATCCTTTTAACTTAAGTAAAGCGGAAGCAATTAAAGCCTTTGATGAGGAGGGTTTATTTCACGCACACTCAGAAACAATTGGATACTGAAACTTGTTTCTAAAAATTAGAGAGTAGAGCGAAAAATGTCAAAATGCATTGACAAAAAAACAACAACTAATCATAGATGTTGAAGATATCATGGAAGTATCGAGTATCAACATTTATGAATGTCAATTTGCATGTTGCATAAACTATACTCACGGAAATAAAGGGCTAACCAATATGTTGAAGAAGTCATCGACGAACCAGGTATACTTCTGTAGAGAAATCTATATAGTAGATAAACGATATTGATGCGAGTTCATCGTCAAGTGAAAACATGACAAAAGATACTACAGATATGGAACTGATTCATGACAAGCTATGAGACAACGAAAAGCATAAAGAGCCTGATCGAAGCTTTATTTTAGAAGAAGTGCATATTGGTGAATTAGCCAATTCCAGAAGTCCTATGAAAACAATAAGTGTTTCAGAATTTATAAACATATCAGTTGGCAACATTATGCTACTTGATTGGATTACTGTTTGTTTTTTTGAAAATTAGGAAAAAATAGCACAAATTGCCTTGGAATCTATTATTTTTTTATGACGGTTTTGTCACACTGCAAAATACAATGTAAGAAAGTAGCAGTAAAAAATTAAGATTGAGAAGGTAAAACTTCACAACAATAAGGTTTTAGATGAAACATAAATACAAGTTGATTTGTCTCGAGTTGCAACCATGTCACTCATGGAGTTGCATCAAGTTACTGGTAACGTGTTTGCAGACTCTCTTAGTCATAAGGAAGCAGAAAACTTGAGCCTAAAAACAAGAACAAAGGGCCTAGAATATGCTCTAAATCTAGGTCCTTTGTTGGTGACTTCATTGGCAATATGAACAACAATGCTGACAGTTACGATTTGTGGTACATCGTATAGATTTTCTAAATCTATAAATTTCCTTAATGTGGTGAAAACATATATTATTAGCAATATATGCCAATGATTTCAAATCATTGAATATGCATGGAAAGAAGCTTATGATTTGGAACATTTGGGACAAAGAACTAAGTAATTTGTTGAGTGAATTCAATGTGATATCGAAGGAGACATGTGTTTAGTGAACAATCACTTATTTTCTTTTAGATAGAGACTTGATTTACTTTCCGTTGCAGAGAAAAGAGGGCAGGAACTGCCAAATGCTAATTGAATGAAGCAACTCAAAGTTGCATAGCCTCAAAGAATCAGAAAAATTGAGAACATTATTTTTTAATATCAAAACATAGAGAATCTAAGAGAAAATGCATATGTCAAATCCATACAGATTGTGCAAAATTTGAACAACCCACGTATCGCATGTGACTTTGGATTAATTTCAAGGCAAACATTAACAGTGGAATTGGATAAGCTGAAATAGTCAAAGGCTAAAAAATTCGACAATATAGCTAACTTTAGTACATAAGAAAGAAAGGAATGGCTAATTACATTTATTAATGTTAATGAATAGAACTTTGCTTTAGCTGCGAAATTACAAAGAGAAGCTAAAGAAATTGAGAAAGAGATATTCAGTCAGAGTGTCAAATTACAAATTATAACTGCTCCTATGAAAGATTGCATACAAACAAAGTTAATGGAAATTGCTTCAAAAAGCCACGAGCTCTGAAAACAGTTAAACAATTGGGTCATATGCTTTTACATAGTGTAAATTTTCTTAAATATTGGAATATTCGTTTTTTTTGTTTACTAGTGATCAAATGTTCAAAATTTTATATATGTTATTATGGATTGACTCAATCTCTGGATCTAGTTTTCTGCTTTTCATTGCATTTTTTTTCTTCATAAAATAATTAACGAGATTCATTTTAATTTACTTTTGCGGCTGGGTATAAAGGTTTTATAAACTATTTAGAATTCGAATGCTATTTTTGGTATCCAAAATTACCAAGGTCGTTACATTTTCACATGGTTTTTCTTCTTCTTCTCCCCTTCCAACATAGATTTATTTTAGAGTCACATTATTATTTATTATATGTATTTAATTGATTGTGAAGCAATTATTGCTATTTTGCCAAAATGCATGAGTGCAAATTTAAAGAGACAAAAGGACCAAAATGACAACAATGAATATGCTAATGAATCATGATATAAGAATAAGTGTTACTATCAACAAAATAATTATTATGGGTAGCCATATAGTGTTATTGTTATTCCAATTGTATACCTTACTGCTAAAAGCTCATTGCTTTATGCAAATTCTAACACTGTTTACCAATTTTGTGAACAATTTGAACATAATTGCTCTTTTGTTGATAGAAATAAAAATGAATATTCAATAACTATTTTTTTATTGTCAGAAATTTGTTTCGTCTTTGATGTTTATTTTAATCATAACTATGATAATTACAATTTGAACCTGGATAAAATTCTTGTTATACGAGTGACATATTTTAGTTTGTTATAACACATATAACATAGTCCATTTTTACTTTGAATATTGTCACATAGCTTTGACCAATCTTTGCAATTTGATCTGTCTCTTATCTTTAGACTATAGAAAATAAACATTAACAAATTGCTTTCACAAACAACATGAATTGACATATAATGTATGAAATCATTCAGTATTCCATATAATGAAATCTTTGCTTTCAATCCCCTGCCCCCTGTCCCACTGTTGTTTTTGCAAAGAACTTGCAACCACCTTAATCCTATCATAATTGAGCAGATCATATATGAAATGACATTTAACTACTATTGATTTTAATGGTATGAAATAACATTTAACTATTATCGAATTTAATGGTATTCATTAAGCTATGATTGTCATCAATCTTGCAATTTTGCTAGTACTAATGGTAGATATGTTTCACAAGATTTAGAAATAGATATCAGGATAACATTTTATTAATATCCTAGTTCACGTTCTATTTTGATTAACTAGAGCTCTCCTATCAATAAATACAAGTTTTTCTTGCCATTTATTCAATGAATTAATGCATACTCAAGACATTCACTATGTAAATTTGTTTTGCTATTTGCCAATTCTAGATTAGATAATTGCACATTTGGCAATTGTACTCGTATTCTTCAATATTAAATGAACTTAGTTCTTCATATAAATAATAATAAGTTCATTTTGTAATTTTTTTAACAAAGTAGAAATAAACTTCCAATTGTAGAATTACAACTTATCATATTCTCTTCTTTGCAGGTTTTCTGATGTCCTCCAATATAAGTGCAATGAGAATAAGATATGCAACTAGTAGTCCCAACAACATAAACTTAATACGTCCATAGCATGTCCATGTTCAAGTTTTGCAGTAAACCATTTAGTCAAATGAATAAATAATAATAATTTTATTATGTAAAGGTTACAATGAGAGCTTTGCAGAATGAAGTTCTCATATAAAAAAACATTAGTATCAAAATCAAGTTGCAAAAGGTATCTATTCCAAATGGTTTAGACATTAACAATTCTGAACCTAAACATTGCGGCTATAATTAAATTGTAACTAAGGTATGTTTATCAAAGTTTGAAATTGTGGCGTATGCAAAGCTCTTTATGTTTATGCACATGCATTTGTTCTTTTCTGCGTATGCTTTCTCCGGAGTACCAATTCCACACAAATTTCTTCGCATATCTATTTTCATAGTTGCGAAATACGTCCATAAAAAAATAAAAAATGAAAACCACAAATGCATACGTGCATAACTACAAAGCAAATTCATAATACGCAAAAAGCTCCCGAGCTTTCATTGTACTAACCTCCACACTTTGCATGGTATAATAATAATAGAATAACCACTGGTTTTGTATATGCACAACCACCTTCGCACGAGTTTTTTCAGGAAGCTAACACCAAATAGTGCTTTGCAACTGGCAACTCAATTTTTTTTTTTACCATCCATATCCACATTTCATCCTCAATTTATCACAGTGTAATAAAAATTAATCTCGAATTATTCATTTGACAAATATTCTAGAAAATAGGTTCAATGTGCGATGCAAGGAACGTGTTATCACTCCAAAATTTCTCCAGAGTTGTTAGGAAAGAAATAATAGAGGTAACCACAAACCCACTTTGGATATTAGGATCTAGCCTTCCTAATACTCAGAGAAGGCTCTCTCTTTATGATTTAACTTTGTTTTAGTTATTTGATTTTAGGCTAGTTATGATTGTAATTGGGTTTTGATTTTGATTTGGTGGTGGGATCACTTAATTAGATGGATAGAGGGATGTCCTTTACCATTGGGCTATGGGGTCAAATGTCAAGCAAACTAGACTGGATCAAGTTCTAAAAATAGTGTCTACAGGGCAAGGTAGCTCAATAATTTCAGATCTTAAGGCTGGATGGTGAAGTTGTTCTCAATCAGATCCAAGGAGCAATTAAGGGTTCCTTAAACCGGATTATGAAGGAAGTGAAAGAGGTCAACTGGGATGGGAGAGCAATTAAGGATTCTCAGATCCGGATATCAGAAGAAAACATTAAAATGATTAATTGTTCAAGACAGAGTGTACTTAAACAAATTCTAAAATAAATTTCCAGTTAATTCATTCAATTTAGATAACATGTAAGTTTGTGAAATACATAAGAGAATAATAATTTGATAAAAGAAAATACTTCACTGAAGTAGCTCAACACATGAATCCTTTAATGCAATCTCTTTATTACTTAGTCCAGTCTACTGACTTGAAAAATTGTTACAATGAACCTTCAGGTTACATATCAATACAACTCTACAAATGTCTAGCAATCCACGCTTAATACTTCGAATTATGAAGTATTTATACAAAAATAGTTTACAAAATATCCCAAACTGTCTTGGGAATTAATCTAGGAAAAAGAAATATCTTCATGCAAGAAGATAGAGACAGATGTTTAACTGTTGTATGCTGTCCCTATTTATTTGATTGTGTTGTCTTTATGCTTTGATCTTTTGCTATTTATTCTCTGCCTCGCTGTTGATCTTCATGCTGATTGTTCTTTTTACTTTGCCCTTTTTAACTGATACTCTTTACCTTGATACTCTTTCATCTGGTTGGCCTGTTACTTTTCTTTTACTGTGTTTTTTCACTTTTAGTGTGCATTTTTACAGTAAGTCATTTAAATTCTCCCAAATATCTGCATTTGGTAATTTGATATTTACCATTTTCCTGTAAATTTCATCTGCTTCCGTGTACTTAGAAAAGGTGGTCCTGTTCACAAAAAAGTGTTTTACCTCATGTTGGAGGTAAAATAGGTTCTCAAATGTCTGATATAGAACTTTTCCAGTAGGCATCCCCTTCATAAAAGAATTATTTGCGTGATCCCTTGCCACCTCTCTGATTCTCCTATTGTAGTCTTCCTGTGGCATCAATTTGTCATTTATCACCAAGGGATTTGGCAGACCTTTCTGCCTCAAAACATCAAACTTTACCATGAACCTGTCTATAGCCAACTGCCTGGTTTGGCATTTGTCCTGAAGGTTCATCATTAAATTCCTCTTGGTGAGCACCTTTTTCACTTCTAGTATTGTGCCAGTCCTGTCAGGTATGTTCAGCTCCTTCAACTCATATTTGTTTTTATAGTTAAGGAAATGGATTATTCTAGTGGCTTCTTCTAGCATGTCTCCAAGTTCAGCCTTAACTCTTTTTATTGCTTCTTTAGCTTCTTTGACTAAGTCATTTTGCTTAAAGATGACTTGTATAGATGGGCAAATATCATTGATAGAGCCAATGATATTGCCCCATAGTTGTTCTTTGGCTTGGCTAAGTGGATCCTTCAATTTTAGTTCTTTCTCTAAGTTCTTTATCCTCTCATTCATCCTAGTTGACTTCTGAACCTCATCTTTGTGCATAATCTGAGCTATTTTCTTCTCATCCTCTAGACTCCTTAACTGTTCTTTGAGTCTATTTATTTCAAAGGTCTAAATGGACATGTCCTCCATTGCTTTGATCAATTTGCTTGCCTCATCACCTGGCTGAGCTGCTGTTGTTGTTGAACCTGTTGCTGATGTAGATGCTGTTGCAGCTGGAAGTGTTGTAGCGAGTGGAGCTATAGGAGCCAATGGAGCTACCAAGGTGGATGGTACTACTGTAGTGACTGTTGGAATGGCAGTGGCAGTGGCAGCCTCAAGGCTGGCATGTTTCAGCTGTATTAAGTTGTCCAACTCCTTCTCCATTTCTTTCAATTAGTCATTAAGTTGTAAAAAAGGTCCATCATTTCCTCCTGCCGAGTTTGGCTGTCAAGGACCTCCTTGGTCTGTGGGTGTTCTGAATGAGGCAACTTCAATTGTTTTTTGAGAGCAACAATATCCTCATTTTTGTTCTTTATCAATTTCTCGGAAGCCTTGACATCATTGGGATCATGTCCAAGCTCAATCACCAAGTCTTCTAGTGACTTGATTATGTTGTCCTTGGCCTGTGAGGAGGCCTTTTCTAGTTTGTACTGTGTAGTGATATTATCCAATGAATCTTGAAGTTTGTGCACATCCATAGCTTTATTTGTCATGGTGGAATAGATCATCTCACCAACTTGTTTGTGAAACTCGATTTGGTCAATGGGGTGAACATCCTTGGCCAAAACTTCAAAATATGTTTTCTTATAGTCTGCTGATGATCCTGGCTACTGGACTGTAGGTTGCATGAAAGTCATTTGCATCTTCCTAGTCTTAATGTTGAAGGCTAACATTAACCTATTTTTATTGACATGTGTTTGCTTGAAGTACTGGGCATAAGTCTCAACCTTTAATGTCTCATTCCCCAACTTAATTTCCTTGTACCTATCTTTAATATCTTTCTCTCTATCCATAAGCCCGGTGGATGAAGAGACCTCAATGCTGAGTTGTTTCTCAATAAGTTGGGTGTTTGAGGTAGAAGGCTGGTGTGTTTCTTCTGAAGCTGTTGGGCCTTTATTCCTCCCAACCATTGCTTCAGTGTCAGTGATTTCCATTATGTCAATGGTGTTTTCTCGCTCGGTTACAGGATTAAGCTTGGGCCTCTTCCTGTAACTGATCTCAAATTGTTCATCTGTGGTTTCCATGGCTGAACTAGAACCTTCTTCCCTGGTTCTTTTCACATTCTTGTCTTCATTTGCTGGAGTTTGTAGGATGGGAGTAATATTCATCTATTCTCTTAAGGCCAGAACCTGCAGAAAGGAACTAGTATCAATATGTTTTTCACATCTATCAATGTATTTTCCACATCTACTATAGTACTGTCCATGTCTGTCAAAGTGTTTTCCAACCATTCAGACTGGTTGGCAAATCTCTCAATGTCTCGCCTAGGATGATGTATGAAAGGACCCAATTTGACTTTGAGCCTTGGCTTATTTATGACTCCATGAGGGTCATACTGCCACATAAAACTATTCTTGAAATTCATCTGTTGTAAAACATTATCTGCCTCTAGTCCAACTTCCCTATTATTACAAATAAAGGGGCCCAATTGGTTTTTCACTTTGAATTGGGTCTTCTTCCTAGCTAATAGGAAATTAACTTCATCAGAGTTTATAATATTTGTAAAGTATTCTAATGCAAATATCCTCATTGGTAGGTATTTGGGTAGTTTGTAGGGAGCTAGTTGGCATCCATATATCCTTATCTCTATGTGGTCCTCGTATAAATACCAGTCTCCCACTTTACTGTTCTTTTCCAATTGTAAAACCCTTTCAATTTCCTAACTGAGCCTGGGTTGATAGCTACTGGTTAGCATGTTTATAATAGGATGCACAAATGAATCAATGAAGTCTTTATAATAAAAAATAGTAGAGTATTTGTGGATCAATGGTGTCCAATAGATGACTGATCTTGTACTGCCTTTGGTGTCTAACTTCTGAATGTTGACTAGAAATATGTTTGACTGGTAATACAGGAACATGTGAAACAAAATTGAAGAGTATTTGAAGACTCTCTCGTTTAGTAGTATGATAAACTGCTCATGGATTTTGTCTGCTATAAACTGAGCATAGTTATAAATTGTAGCAGGAGGCTTGCCTGGGAAAAATATGAAAATAAAAGAATGAACAACCTCATCCACATGTTCATCAAAGGTGTACCCTAAAATGCAAGAGAGCATGGTTATAATTTGTCTGCCTCTCTCAGAAAAATGGTGGCAACATAAGGAGGACTATCAGTAGGAGTATGAGACTCCTCTATGATGAAAGTTTGAAAAATCTGGGCCATCTTGGGCAGGTCTAACTTGGTATAGAGGTCAAGCAAGCCTTCAATTGAAAGTGGGGTCTCATTTTGGCTTAGCTAGATTTGCAACATTTGATTAATGGATTCTGCAGTGATGGTGAATAAGACTTGCTGGTCAGGGGTGACTATGGCTCTTTGACTGGGAATATAGTAAGCTTGGCAGAAGTGGATGATTTCTGGGAATGGGTGTACTTCTGGGAACAAGTACTTGGGCAAATTGGACTCCCATAGGTGAATGTCATCGTTCTGGTTTAAAAACTTGTCTTTACTCCAATAGTGGAGTTTCAGTAGGTAGGCAGGGGAAGCCATGTCTTTAATTTGAAAGTCTTTATCGGCTAATGCAAGGTGGTCAATATCCAGGTGAGGGGTTTGTAGGGGTCTTACATCAAGAGAAGTTTGGGAAGCCATGATTGGGTTTAATGAATTGAATTATGCTTTCAATGGTTTCAGGAGCGAGGTTTAGGGGCTCAGGAATAGTGGGAGGTAATTACAGTCTGTAAAAAAGGGTTTGAGATGTACAATAGGTTTCTCTTCAATTCAGTAAGGTTTTTTAGTTAATTTAATTAATTAACCATTCAATAATTATTGTGCGTTTTCAAATTCACAAGGTCGTTCTGGTTTTTCCAAGAATACCTGGAAATTGGTGATTTGGTGTGCAGATGGGGTTCTGTGGTAGCTTTAGAAAGTACTGAGCTTCAACTATCAAT
This sequence comes from Pinus taeda, assembly GCA_000404065.3. NCBI lineage: Eukaryota > Viridiplantae > Streptophyta > Pinopsida > Pinales > Pinaceae > Pinus > Pinus taeda. The sequence continues at coordinate 80,305 of APFE030322542.1, forward strand.
TGGCTGCTTCAACTGGGTATCCACAGCGTCTTTAGGTGGCAAAAGGTGGCTGAATTAGTTGCTTAGAGGTTTAGGGGGTCATAATTGGCTAAGTAGAATTTTGAGCGAAAAGAATGAAATGGGGCATTTTCGGCCTTTTAACTGATAACGATTACATTTTGGCCCGAGTATTATTGAATGAATAGTGGGAAGTTTTGCCTTTAGGCGGGGAGGTGGTTTTGTGCGACATCGCATTGCTTTTGGATGGCGGGCGGTATTTTTCACGAGCACGCGATATAACTTGGTGCTACCACGTAGCAGAATAGTGCCCAACCAAAACTGTGAATCTCGCGTGCTCTCGGGTTTTTAATGGTCGGACAATGAATCTGCACAATATGGCTGTGCACCGTTGGATCTGGGGGTGGGAGATCGGAGGGATATCGTGCAATTGAGTTGCACGGACGAAGTCGGGAAAGTGTTTGGCGGGGCCCAAGGTTTAATTACAAAGAATTGTAATTAATTAATAAATAATGTCTGGATTTAATATAAGCATCAGGCTAATAAAGGTGGGACCATGGGTTAAGTGGCGAGGGTTTTTTAACTGCACCAAGGGTTGGTGGGTTAAAAAAGGGTATCGAGGAAATATAAAGTGGGGGACGTTAATTACACAATGCGGGGGCATAGTAAATAAAAACTTAGGATAAAGGGTTTTTGTGGGTTTTTTAGGGGAAAAAGAAATTAATAATGGGGGAAAGTGATGTTTGCAATGGGGAATGGGTTTCACACTAGGGAAAGGGGTTTTGGGAAGGGGGAATGATTTTTGAAGGGTAATAGCTAGGGAAATGTGTGAAACCAAGGGGTAAAGGTCAAAATGAGGGGGAAGGGTATTTGTAAGTAATGAAGGAATAATGGGGGAAATTAGGAAATAAGTATGTGGGGGTGTAATGAAATGAGGGGAAATTAGTAAACCAACTTGGTGAATATCCTTTCTTTTTCTCAACTCCTCCTGCACATGAAACATAAGATTAAGCATGATAAATGTGCTTTTGACTTAGCAAATTTGTGCGCTTTGCAAAACTTCTTCGACCTACCCTTTATTTACCCTAACATTTTTTCTTCATTTCAATGGGTGCATTTGAGCTTGCTGACCCTTTATTTCCTTTTCTTTTGATAAGCAAACTATCTAATTCTAACCTTAAAAATTTCAATGGCTCAGATTAAACTGATGAGCTCATTATTATTCTCTACCTAGCTAATGATCTGCCAAGATTAAACAATTTGGCTACATCTTTATTCTCTATCTATAAACATGAAATTTAAAGCATTAATGAGTCAAGATTAAACTATTTGACCATCATAGATTGTGGCATTTTGGACAAGCTGCACACAATCTTGTTTTGCAAAGTAAAGTAAAAAGGTAGTGGCATTTGAATTTGCACACTTTCATGATCTATTTTTATCTCTTTTGGGGTTCATATTTTTCACTTTTTTGATCTTTCTTTTTTCTTTTTTTTCTTTTTGTCCTTTGATTATTCTTTTAGGACATACCCTCTTTACATTTTTTAATTTCTAATATGGAAAACATTTTACAAAAAACAAAAGTATGTACAATATTACAAGACTAACCATAGCCAATTCAAAATTATGAATCCTATTATTATAGGACCCTAATAGAACGAAAGCAGGTCCATTTGCATAAGCACCATTTAATCTCCACCCTAATCTCTAATAAATTAACTATACTTTCTCCCTATGTTCTCTGTCTATGACTAAATTTTCTCACTAGTGAAGTATAGATATGAGCTACTCGCTAGTACATCGACAACACTAACACCGACTATAGCAATAAGGGGCACACCGACACCAACACTAATAACACTTCCAATCGAAAATCATAGTTTTTTTCTCTAATCGAGGACAACTCAATCGAATTCTAAATATCGGTCTTTTAAAAGCAATATATAGACTTCAATTCATCACATAGATTTTGAAAAGAGTATTTTATAATATCGATAGATACAACCTTATTGATATCTTTGCATATAGCTGTGATAATGTCATTATGTGTGGATTTACCGAATTTGTGTTAATATTAGTACTTCGGATTGATTAATTTTTGCATGTTAAGTGAGAATACCAAGTTTCTACATCGGGAATGCAAATAATTCTTTCAACAATTTGTACATCACTTGCTATCTTTATGATGATTACGAGATACAATATATCATAAACACAAATATTAAATTTTGCTAAAAACCACTACAATACACAACACTAAGATTGATAAATGAGATTTGAAATTGTATAAAAATTACAGAGTGAAAAAGAAAATGATTTGCTAGAATGTAGAGAAATCATTATTGTGCAGTTCCATAGATTCAAGCATTGCTAGTTATAATATTAAACTATATTTCAATGATTAAATAAACTAGAAAAGCTATTTGACAATAGTCAAATCCTTCAAGAAAATAATAAATGGTAATAAGTTTGCTTATGTTATTTGGAAATTATATGTTAGTATCAACTATGTTGAAGAGAAATTGAATAGAATTGTGTGAAGTACAAAAGTTCGAACAATGAAAGCTTGAGAGCTTCTTCAACTAGTTGTGTGTTGTTTTTTTCACTTAAGAGCATAAAAGAATTCACTTTATTAAAGTTAACATGCCCATACTCCATGATCCCTTGTGTAGAGATTTCCGTGTGCAAAGAGAAAGCTTCCTCCACACAAGGAAGCTCTACACAATTGAAATCACATATAAGATATTTAAGTTGCCCATTGTTGTTTGTCTACGATCTTGGGTCTATGATAGAATCTTAGAATCTCTGGCACTACCAAACCAAGAATCACAACGATACTACTTTGTACAGTGGAAATAAATAACAGTAAATCTACTAGTGCACAAAATATGGACAAAATTTAACACAATTTTGTAAAATAACCCAACTTCATTGTATTAAACAACAATCTAGGGCTTCCGTACTAGGGATAATGACCTTCAAGTAAACACTAGTACAATAATACAAAACTGGGCCTTGGTGTCAATCCATCGACAACCAATTTACCCTAAAAAATATACTATAACCATCTGGCTGATGTAGTTGACTCTCTCAGCTCCCCTGGGTCGTACCATGTACCTGCCCGGTCCTTCAGCTCCTGATTTGTAGCTCCTGCCTCTATCAATGCTCCAAGTCCATTTGACCACTGAACCTCGGTTATCAATTTGCTCACTACTTGATAATTCGTCCATCAACACATCGAGACTCTTGTCGAGTTGTTCACAACTCTTTATCTTCCCACTGCTGCTCCTCATCTACTCAGGGACTCCAACCCACTATGGTCTTCCTATGCTGCTCCAATCAAGACCAACATAGGGCATGGAGGGATGCCACTATCACTGTAAGATGTCCATATCCCACAATGAACACGGGCTAGGAGGACTGCCCATCATCTGTTGTAGAAATCCTTCTCCATATACAAGTCTAGGGATGCAAAAACTGTTCCTGGTTGATCATACCCATGAGCTCAACAACTTCCACTCTAGCAACTACTTTTGTCCATCAAGGTGCTGCACACCAGGCTCCAACTTGGACACTATCACGCTATCCTTCAACATACCATAAATGCCCAATCCACTATCCACACTTGGTCCACTCTCACACTTCCCCTCCAACAGACCACGAGTGACCAATCCTTGTTGTAGAATCTGCTCCTGGTTAGGGCATCCAACCACCTAGGAAACCCTTCCTCTTGGCTGCTAACAAAATTCCAAAAGGTCCTCTCCTGGGACATCATCCACTAGCATCAATTCAATCTTAACACATTAATACAATACATACCTAGCCCTTCTCAGCTTCTGCCTAAGCCTGGTACAGTCTGATACATGCTCAACCCTCACTTGTGTTGTCTGCACTCACATTCCTACACTCGCATTGCCTTTACTCGCACGTTCCTGCACTCACACATTCCTACACTCGCGTTCATGCACTCGCACACTCCTGCACTCATGCAATCATGCACTCCCGTTCCTGCACTCGTGCGTTCTTGCACTTTCGCATTCTTGCAATCGCACTGCCTTTCTTGATGTGTAAACTATGAAAGATGCTTCTGGGAAGTGTGTAAATTCCTCACATTTGACCTATATTTATACACAATACAAGGGCTCCATCAAGTTACATGTGTGGGCCTGACAACTTGTCACAAGGTCTCTAAACGCCTAATCGACCTTGACCAAACCCACACATTAACTTCAAAAAGTAATAGCTCCACATAGACAACTTAGATTTTGATCATTTTCGATGTCTATGGTTTGTCTTGGTATCCTCTATCGTATTCATCCATCTAAAGTTAAGTTTTCTCCATGGTTCCCCCCCCAACATCGATGGGTGCAAAACCCCAAGCTTGGGTTTCAAGCCCACAAGGCCATTTGTCAAACTCCTTCCTCCAAACCCTCGATGCTCAAGGCTTGGAGTACGTCCCAAGCTACAAAAATCAACACCCATACATATTTAAGATATTTCTATTTTATTTTTCCATAAAAGTGTGTTTAAAATTATAATTATAATTATTTATGTTTGGGCACTTTCGGAGAAACAAACACAACAATGATATATATCCTAAGGTTCCAACTAAGAAAACGAACCACCACACTCCCAACAGTAGCACCGATAAGATGGAATTAAACACAATATCCTATAATGTCAACAATAAATTGAAATTTTTAGTAATACAACAAAAATAATATTACAAAAACAAGAATATAATTTTAGCTGTAACGAGTATCAAAGCCTGGTCATTCTAATTATTAATTATAACAAACTTAGCATTTGATATTATTTTTTTTGTTTTTTGTTTTTTTTCCTTAAGTTGTTGTATTTATTATTACTTAGCAAAATAATTGTATAGCCTCTTTGATGTCTTGGAAACAAAGTTTTTTTAATATTTTTATTTTAATTATAGTTTCTAAATAAACGGTTGCATTTCAAATTTACAAATATTTATTGAATTTAAACGACTTATTTTTAACATTCAAATATTGTATTTCAATAGTTATATTTTGAATGAACTGTTTTTCAATTAGTGAACTTTTATAGATTTAGCGTTAATTAGCTATCTGGAAATGGTTTTGCATATCTGACAACAAATCCATGTGCGAGAACACTTTGAATGTGCCCAAAGCTTTGTCTAGTACTGGTCAAAATAATAAATATACCCCTCTTTTTGAATTGTTATTTTGTAATGTATTTTGCAAACATTGCTTCCTCCTCACAACATCTAGGACCCACATCAATTAATAATAGTTTCAAATGTCAATGAATGATCACTGTGCGAAGGAAGTTGTATGCCAATGATTAGCGACATGATTTGGTGTCAATAAAACAATTAATTAAGGGCCTTCATTACAAGATTAAATGTAAATCTTTTTGACATTTTCCGGCTGATCAAATTTGCATTGTGTCTGTACACGATATTTCTATATCGTTGTATTGAATACCTATATAATAATGTACATGATCACAATGAACTCGTATTTATTTTATTTCCCACATCCTTGCTATTTAGTACACATATATTGACAACATTAAGGCAATAACCATTACCAAAGTAAGAAATGAAATAATTTTCGAGATTTATTTTACTAGCTACCGTTAATATTCTCTTCAAAATTTTCAATTTTTATTTGTTGAAAGTGTTAAATGTGTCGATAAATCTATAAATCATATCTGAATCCACAATGAATAAGAACAAATGGCGCTAAGGACCACTGACATTGCACTATTAAATCATGATTAATAGCTTTAGTAAACTAAAACCTTTGTTAGAAATCATGAGAAAAAGTATACACAACTAGCTGGAACGTGTTATGGCAATTAACTTTGTACCATGATCTTGAAAATCATGTATGAAAGTGTTTGTAAATCAACTTCCCTTCAATGTTTTTTGTATTACAATATCAAAATAAAACAAATTATCAATGATTTATTGGTGGGGGCCAACTCAGTAACTAAATCAATTCGTGATAGAAATAGCTAAACATGTCTACACATAATATTTATTTACGATTGTTTATAGTTATTGTTGAAAATTTCAAAGCTAATTGTCATAATTGTCATGAGTTTTTTTATTACTGCATATATGTACTTAGTCGTTTCGAAAACTTGTATGACTATCAGATCATGCAAAAATTTCAACCCAAGATTGTGAATCCAAGAAATAATTGACAGAATTTTGGGCAATTTAAGCCAGAAAATGCATCGGAAAACCTTCAAAATGTAGTACAAATAGACAACAACCTTTTATTGTATCTCAAATTTATGTTTGTATGACACATATTTCAATGATATTAAATTAAGGGAAAAATGCGTAGTAAGTGGACAAGATGGTTTTGCAATATCGATACTTATTTCCATAACTTCTTGTAAATGTTGGCTTTGATATTTTAAATTGTTATTTATTAAAAGTGTCATATGTGGTAGCTTCCATGTGAAGAATAACAATAGCTAGTAATTGGGACTAGAGCAACAAATTGTGAATTTACGCGACATTGGAAACAAATATAAGTAGCAGATAAATGAACCAAGTTATTTTCACTTATACGATCAACCAAGTGGTATTTGAATCTGCCAACAGAAAAGAAGAGAAACATAAACATTTGCACTAGCGAATACTTTCCTCAGCTCGCATCTAAGCGGATTCAACGTTATTCAACAATTCATTTTCTCAATTGCTCAGCTTCTTTCACAAATTTCTCTACAATGTATTTATTTGTATGCACAATTGTTTAGGGATTTGTATTTTCTCATTTCGCACTTTATGAACACATGATCACTCTAGCAAAAGTTTCAACACATGTAATAGTCATTGCATCTTATCAAAACTATCACATGCAACACATATTACATTTTATCAATTCACTATTGCTTTCTCTTTTGCCTCTGGCATTTGCATTTTCTTTGCCCTAATAACCTAAATTGCATTCGAACAAAGAACTAATGCATTTTTTTCATGTCATAATGTGCAAGCAAATTGTGCCTCTAAATCTTTGTCCAATTCAAAATATGTTTACACAACACATAGTTTATTAAATTTGTAGATAATCAAGTATCAAATATTGACAACGGATGCCCAAAGAGTAGTTAAACCAAGATAGAGACAAAAATCCTTGAATCCTTCACAACAATATTCACCTTCCACACCAGTTATTGGTGCAATGTCATCGACGACTCTAGGAAAGAGAAAAAATAATTGTTATATAAAACTATTTATTGGTGATTCAACAATTTGTCGAGATGATTAAAATATTTTTCGTAATTTCTTTCTAGACCAAATACATATAGTTCAAACAACCAGGTCCAAAAGTGTTTAAACATAAAAAGCATTCAACATGCTATAAATGTAGAAAGTGGTAGCAATGAACCACCTAACTGCGTAGCTACTCATTTAGCAGAGAAACAAAAGACAATGGAGCAAACTGCAGAAGAGGAAATTGTTTTTGATGAAAGTCCTATCACATTGCAAAATGAAAAATATGACAAGGCCAACAAAAAATTGAGAGTTGAAAAGGTAAAAGTTGAAAATAAAAGTATTATTGGTCAAGAACACGTGGATATTGATTTGTCTATCGTTGACACGATGGGGCTCATGGTATTGCATCAATCTACCAATGATACAATTATTCAAAATGTTACCAACGTGCTTGTAGAAAATCACATGTTGAAAAGGAAATTAAAAGAACTACAAGACAATGCAAATCCAGTTCCTCTGTTAATGACTCCATTGGCAGTACAATCACCTTCATTGTCAAGTTTTGCTACTAAAACACCACAAACATTTAACAAGGCTGTGAATCTGCTTAATGCGGTGAATACATATATCCTCGACAACATATGCTAAATACTACAAATTATTGATGATGCATCACAAGCAGTTTTCAATTTGTCGCTTTTGCAAGAGAAAATGGAAATATTTATGGACTTGGATAATAGTATCTTGCTAAAGACAAGAAATTTGTTAACAATGAATCAAATACTTTTGAGCAGAGGCTAGAACTACTCTCTGATTTCGAAAAGCAAAATCAGTAGCTAGCAAATACTAAACGAGAGAAGCAGTTGGAAGTTGGATGGGCGGAGAGGATCACTACACTTGAGAATATCAATTTTTCCTGTAGTGACCTATGCAAAATGAGAGGTGATGCATATCTCAAGGCAATGGATATTATAAAAGGCTTAGACGATGCACACATGTTGTTGGAATCAAATTTAATTTCACACGACAAGTTACAAACTAAATTAGAGCAGAAAAAATAGAAAATGATAGCGGAGTTTGATAACATCACTGATTTTACTGTAGAGAACATTAACACATGGCTAATTACTTTTTCCAAGGTCAATAAGCAGAACGTTGAGTCAGTTGTCAAGTTGGAGGAAGAAACTAGGGAAGTTGAAAAATAGATTTTCATTAAAAACATGAAAATGGAAATTATAGTTGCCTCTGAGAAGGACTGCATTGAAAAACGTTGGACGTGTTTCTTCAATGAGTCATGGACTTGTAACACATCTCACAGAAGCATAATCACGGGAAACAATTTTTCATAGTCTGATTATTTTCAAATTGTTCAACATTTAATTTTTCTATTATAATATAAGAGAATTTATCTTTGTTATTTATGTTATGCTAATCTTTGCTAATTGTTATATACAAATTGTTGTTTTGGGGCTGCATATGTCATTCAAGGAAGGAGAACCCCAATTTCCACTACAACAAATGCATTTAGTTTGCAATTTTCTTTGCACAATTCCGATTTTGTTCAATAATTTTGTCTTTTAAGTCTATGTTTTGAATATGATATAGTAAAAATATGAGATATGGCCACAGTCATTTACATTTTATTCTAACTAGAATTCTTATTGAATTGGATCCTGTGTCAATGTTATGATATTTTTTTCTATAAATTTCCAAAAATATGATTGATTTCGACTTTTCTATTACATTCAATGTTATGTTGTTGCTTTAAACGAAATTGAACATTTGACAATGGTTTGGCATCTTAGACATATATATCTTAATAATATAATACTGGCACTATGTCTTTAGATTTGCACAAATTTCATTCTATGGAATAATTAATTAATTATGTTTCTGACACACCCTTTTTTCCTATAGTGAAATAACTGTTAGTATTATAATTTTGATCATGTTGAGTTGTGTTTACTATTTTTTTTCTATTTAGTTCCTTGTACAAAGCTCTCATTGTATAAATATTACAACAAAAATTTTCGTTGCATTTTTTTGTTTTTTGTTTTTCTGCACATTGAAATCTCTTCGCAAAGGAATATCGTATGGCCACAGTCACTGAAAAATTATTCTGAATACAATTCTTATTGAATCTGATTTTGTATCAATGTTAAGATAATGTTTTCTATAAATTTCCAAAATATGATTTCAACTTTTCTATTATATTCAATGTTGTGTTGTTGCTTTAAATGAAAGTGAACATTTGACAATGGTTTTGCATCTTAGACATATATCTCTTAATAATAGAATACTAACACAATGTCTTCATACATGCAGAGATTTCATTCCGAGAAATCATTAATTAATTATGTTTCTAATGCATTCCTGCCTATAGCAAAATAACTCTCGGTATTACAGTGTTGATCATGTTGAGCTTGGTTTGTTATTGCTGACGTGTTATTTAGTTCCTTGTACAAAGCTCTCATTGTGTAGAGGTTACAACAAAAAGTTTCGCTGTGCACAACAAGTTTCTTCCACACAGTGAAAGCTCTCCACAAGGAATATTGTACTTAAAAAACTATAAACCCAAAAATCATAGATATACATTAAATTAAATTAGTTTTGATATTGTTGAGAAAATTTGTTTTTAATGCTTACGTCTTGAATCTAAATAGACTTTGAACTATTTAGCATTTACAAATTGAACTACAAAACTATTTTCCATTCAAAACTATTTGACTATATCGATTTTACAATAACACTTTTTATTTGTATTCGAACACATGCTTTGAAACTTTGTTTTATATCTCATACTGTGTAATTGATTAAAGTAAGAATTAACATTTAATAATAGTTTTAGAACTAAGACATACATCTCTTAAGACTATAATTACTAACGACAATTCATGTGACTTAAGATTTAATTATGTCATTACAAATTTTAATCAATTAATGAGAATTGTTTGCTAATTATGTGTTATTTGATATTCCTTGGTTCCTTGTACATAGTTGTCATTGTCCAAAGGTTACAATGAAAAGCTTCATTGTGCAAAACAAGATTTTTTTGGACAGTAAAATCTATGCACAAGGAATGCCTTACTTAAAAAACTATAAATATAAAAATCGTAGATACAAATTAAATTAAATCAACTTTATAAAAAAATCAAATTTATTTAATGATGAATTATATTCACAACTGTATGCAAATTGACTACCGAAATATACATTATTTATTATTAATTAGTACTTGTGTTTATGTTTTGACATTCTAGAGATATGGTATATTTTATAATATGAGCAAAATTTCATAATGAAGAAATTTTTGCGGTATGGTGTATTAATTTTGAACTTTTTTTGCGCTTGGCCTCCACACCCAACGTCAATGCGAAAGTGGCTATTGCTTTCCACTATGCAGAAATCTTCACGCAAAGAGAATCAATTAAATAGTGTTGGTATGCATTATTTACAATTAAAATATTATGAATAATATAAGCACACACAATGTTATTTCAAATAGAAAATATGGATTATGTTCTAATATTGAAATATTAGTAATAAAAACCTTTAGTACAAGCTAAGAGATCCGCATAATGAAAGATTGAAAGTTTCTTCCACATAATGAACTTTCTCTGCACTTTGGTAAACAAAGCTTTTGTTCAATGAAATGCGCTTTTGTACATAACTTTTTTCGCAGTAAACACAACCTTTATTCAACTGACTATCGTATGCAATAGCCAACTTTTGTTCTTGCTGGAGTTTAACTCGTATTTCGTCCATTTGAAAGAGCGTAATTGGAACTACATGGAGTAATATGCTTCTCCGACAATCGTTGTCTCCCATGGCCAACATACCATTGTATTCATTTGAGAATAAACGTTAGTGCAAGATATGTGTGCGGAACATGTGAAGAAAAATTGTTGTGCAGTCAAATGAATGTGTGAAAGGATTCATACAAGGTTTATTAAAATAATAAATATGAGAATCTCTTTTTCAATTATTATTAAGTAATGTTTTCCGTAACCATGGAAGTAGATATGTGGAAGGAGTTGTGTGAAATTGGTTGTGCAGAGTTGGTTGCTTAGAGATAGCGTGTATAGAGTTTCTAATGTCAACGACTGATCAAAGGGCATTGAGTGTGGAAGTAGTTGTGCATACTCTAACACCCTCCTCCCACATCTACCCAAGTAACCAGCCAACCGGGGTAAACATGCGACGAGAGGCTACTATGGTTGGATTCGACCTCCTATGTGAACTTAAGGAAGTGGAATCGATGCAAACCTAACACACGGACCTTCCACATTAGCTACAGGACCCTTGAGAACCATGTCAACACCTCAGGCAGCTTGCCCCTAGGTCCCACTGAAGTTTTTACCAACTTATCCCCCTGTCACTCTTATGCTATAGGCATGACAATGTCTAAGGACCTCCAGTTGCTCTCATAGGCTTTCCTGCCAGTGTCCAAAGTCTCTCTTTGTCTGTGTTGTGCTAGCGTCCCAGGGATTTGAGCCACTTTTTTAGGCCAAGAGCACGGATCACTACCTAGAATGGAATGATAACATAAGACCAGTAAAAGAATAGAGAAACAATGATGCAAAAGCAATAAGTTAAACAAGACCTTAATCAGACCCCTACTATCCATGACATGCATTTCGTCAAACATGCAATCTACAGGTGTAACCAACAAAATTAAACATAGGGAGCTTGTACTTATCTTAGAATCACTAAGGACCATTGTTCCCTCATGTCATTTGTTGCACTATCATCTATTAGGTCATAGATACATTACCATTCATTTATAAGTAAAAACATGCTGAGAGCCACACATAGATGTTGTCATAAAACATACATAGAACCAATATAGTAACAACAAAAATACCATAAATATATCAGCCATAAAATCCACATATGAATCAATACATTTACACATGAAAACCAAGGGAATGAATTTCTCATTAATGAATGCATAAACCAACCGAAGATGGGACAACCACGTTCCACTCGACAATAGATTGGTTGAGCCAAGTCTCTCATCAACCAATCACTCCCATGCCATATTCCAAGCATGAATGTGGGGCTCATAGAACACACCAAAAATAACCAAACAAGCATGGACGCCACTGGAGTTCTCCACCTATACCGTGAGGAATTTGAGTGCCTCCCATATCTCTCAAGATTTACCATAATCCATAGTCTGATCTAGGGATCACTAGGCCCTACATTGAGATCCACTCTCCGGGCTTTACCGAGACTACCAGGCCCAACAGAGAGTAATCCACCTCTTGGATTTATCGTATATCCCGCCATTCATTGGGAAGGATTCCTAGGCCCACCGAGGCACACAATCTTGGCTTTACCACAACCCACAGTTTGGCTCAAGGGTTACTTGGCCAGTGGCTTTACCGTGATCCACAATCTGGTTCAGGGACCACTAGGCCATGTGTTTGTCATTTCGAAGATCCGCCCCACTCAGCTTCGACACTCTTCGGTAATCTAGCTCAACCGAAGTATGAGAACCCATCTCATCAAGGCTATCAGGAAATGACAAGGCTAGTTTGAAGAAAACTATCACACCTGGAAAAATCCATGCCATGATAGAAAAGAACCACATGAAATACCATGCATGCCAAATCTAGCAAAAAAAATACACATGCAAATCGATACCTGCTGTTAGTGTCAGTGTCTTCACACTGCCATCGGTGATCAAAATTCACTCTTTTGCATTCATATTAGGAGTCCCATTCTCAATGAGTTGCATTCCATTAGGTCATGGATCAACTGATGGTAGGCACATGTCAATGTTTCCCTCATGACATATATCTACTAAACTCTTTTCATGTAGTGATTCAGTCGATGGCTTAGGTCCAGGTTCATTTCAGTTTATTTCATTAAATAGGTCTTAGGTCTTAGGGTTATAGTCTCATTAGGTATTAGAGTTTCAACATGTCAAAATTTCAGTAACCATTGGTTAATAATGGTCAGCAGACACATGAGGAAGAGAATAATCATCAGGAAACTTTTAATTTCACAATTTGTAAATTTAATAAGATTTTCACCTCAAAATTAGTTTGAGGTGAAAAGAGAGCATTGGTTTTTTTATTTGTAATTTCATGTAAATTTATCATTTCTCATATGTAATTAATGGTCTCATGCTACTCTTGCCACCTGTTGATATTTCCAAATACATGCCACTGCAAAAGCAAAAGATCATCAAGCATCAGTTTACCTATTTCCAACAAAAAAGTCAAGCATCCAAAAAACAAAGTATTTGAAAAAGCCAAGAGACATTATAAAGTGGGTTTTGAAAAATGAAAAATCAAAAGTGCCCAAGCCATATAAAGGTCATTTCTCTCTCAAGTTATTTCATTGTTTGAATTGAGTTTCATGAGCAAAAATGTGATTTAAGGTGTTATTGAGCAAAGGGAGGGAGAGTGCCGTGCTTTTGAAAAAAATTTCCTGGCGCTACGCACCAAAACCCAGCACTACGCACAGGAGCGACGCTACGCACCTGGGTTTCCCCTGCTGTGTTATATTGAACTGGTGCTACACACAGGAGCTGAACTACGCACCCGGGAGAGTGCACTATGCACCTGGCAGTTGAGCTTCAGATTGTTGCAAATGGCATCAAAATGCCTCAAAACTCCCAAATTCCTCCATTGCAAGTAAGTACCATCACTTTTCTTGCTGAAAATAATTGTTGCATCAGTTTTGGGTTGTGTTGTCTCTCAAAACCATCAAACCCTAATTGTCACTAAACTATCTCATATATTGTAAAAATACAGTCATTACTGCTGTCCCATATTATCTTTTACTGTTTCCCTAAAACCCATCCTCCCATGCATAATTCCCTCCCTAAACTTTTCCCTACATCCCAAACCCTATACCCATACATCCCAAACCCTATAGATATACCCCAAACCCTACAATACTCCTAAAACCTACACTATTCATTAACCCCACTCACTCCCTACATCCCTTTCCCATTCTAGTTTACCCTCACCTGTTTTCTTATTTAAATCTCTTCATACTCATCTCACCTTCATTCACCAATCCACCACTCTTCATTCACTACAAAGAGGAACAACTGTACACAAAGAGGAACAACTGTATAATAATGGAGAGGGACAATGAGTATGAAATGGAGGAAGAAACTCATATTGACAGTTCCAGGGAGAGAGACGCTCAGGGCAGAAGGCCTCATAAGGGAGGAAAACATATCAGTGAGGAGCCCACTAGTTTGAGGGAACTCCAAGCCTGCCCATTTGCCCTTTCCTATTTCAGACATCAATCATGTTTCAGTTTTTGTGAAATGGTGGAAAGGGTTAAATCTCATCATGAATTAGCAAGGTTGTTTGTAACACATTTGGATAACAATGAGGTACACCTTGCTGGAGTCACATTCACTTTGTCACCAGCTATCATTTCAGAGGCTACAGGTATTCCAAATGTGGGTGAAAAGTGGAACAAAGGTCAGTACATTGACAGGGAGTACTATGAGACTTACATTAAGGCTAAATATCATAACAAACTCAGCAGAGTATTCCCCTTTAAATTCTTGGAGGACAGGTTTGCTCCATTGATGAAGATAATCATCAAGTACTTTACTTGTGAAGGTAGGTTCTCCAGACTGTATGCCTACCACATTAGATTGCTGATGCATTTCACTAGGGTGAGAATGATGAATATCCCCTACTTCATGTTCAGAAACATAGAGAAGATGGCAGTCATTGTAAAGAAGAAATCATACCCCCAACAGCTAACCAGCATCTACCACTTCTCTGTGATTAAAATCATTGTTTTACATCATCTGAACCTACTTAATTCCCCATGGGAGACCTTTATTTCTCATGAAATGTTCAAAAGCCCTCAAGTCTTTTCATCAGTGCCTCAAGAATAAGGTGGACCTTCAGGACAACAAAAGGTCCAAGAGACTGAAACTGTGGGAGTGCGAGTGTTTGTGACATATGAGAGAGGCAGTAGGAAACTTTTTGTAGTTTCCAGGCCAGTATTATCTCCACAAAGTGTGGAAGGGGTCTCGCCTTCATCTTCAGGCCAAAGGCAAATGCTATCTCCACAAAGAGTGAAAGGGGCTTTGCCTTCTTCTTCAGCTAAATAGGTACATGTTGGGCAGCAACACAAGGGCAAAGGTAAAGGCAAGAAAAATATGCATGAGAAGGATCCTTGTGATGGGCAAGAGAGAGATTTTGTCCTTGTTGATCATGAGGAGGCACAAGGAGTGGATGTCATTGACTTGGATGCTCAAAATCCAAGGACTGTCAAAGACATGATCATTAAGGAACAAGAGGCTGAGATACGAGACTTGTCAGTCAATTTAGAGAGGGCTAAATGGGTCATCAATTATCTAGAGCAAGAAAACAAACAATTTACCAACAAGCAAGTCCTCACGGAGTTGCAAATGATCAAGGAGAACTGGTAAAAGGCAAAGAAGGCAAAGGTCAAGATGACCTCCATTGAGCAAGAATGACTGAGAAACTTGGCTTAAAAGGGTCAACATACACCTTGAAAATATGCTTGAGAAGGCCAATAGAGACAAGAATATGCTTTGCCACATGGCCTATCACTATATGACCCAAAACAAAATATGTAACATAAGGATGAGGAAGCTTAAGGCTAAGTTGAGGAAGGCCTTAAGGAGCAAAAAGGAGCATGACAAGCTAAAAATCTTGGTTGAGGCCTCACTAGCCCATCAAAGCAATTAATGAGAGTACCTTGTGCCAAATCTGGGCAAGTTTTGGTGAGTTTTTGTCATTTTGAAAATTTCCAACACATAAAATTGCATTAGGTGCGTAGCACCATCGGCGCTACGCTTTTGACTGGAGGACTTTTTGGAGAAATGGTTTGCATATTTGGATTCAACATGATGAGAAAATCAATCTCTGAAAGTTTCAGCAATTTGGAGCAAATCTGGGTCACCTAAAGGTAAAAAAAACCATCAAAAAATGACCTCTCTGCCTCTTTTTGGGCACACAGGAAGCATCCTTGTGAGATTCCATTTTTGAGGGGGCAAATGACCTCTAGATGAAAAAATTAAAGATGTTCCAGAAACTAGACAAGAAGACCTTTCCAATGAGCTATCTTGGGCTGAATTTGGCTAAGGGTACGGCCTCCAAAATCAGCTGTGAATGGTGCTACGCACCTGGCAGGTGGCGCTACGCATAGAACCAATTTGCTCAAAAATCCAAATTTCGCCTAGTTTTTCTACAAGTTGACTTTTTCTCTCAACTTGGATGAATTTATGATTGTAAATGATGCTATGCTATGTAAATGTAATTGTAAAATGACCTTAAAGGGTAGATTCATCATTTTGAGGTGGTTTGGGGGTGAATGAATCAGTTTCCATGGTTTTAGAGGCAAGCTGTTCCACTGCCTATATTCCTGTTCCTAGTTTAGATATGGTTGAAACAATCCCTTATCTCTTGGATTCGACCCCTGATGGCTAGCATAGGTGGTTTTATTGTCTATATTAAGGTTGGACTCTTGTGGATGCTTTGAGCTACATTGTACATCTCTACAGCAGTTTGGCAAGGAAATAAACCAGGATTTGCAGCTATTTTTGTGGGATTCTTGTGGTAATGTGTTTTTGAATTGTTTCTCCTTCTTTCATTAGTTTTTCTCATGTGTTATATGTGCCAAAATCTATTTCATTCTTCTTAACTAAATGAAATCAAGATATATAGGTAGAATACATTGGTAATAGTGCTCTGCCTTGGGAATACATTTAGTTTTTTATGTTTTCAGCTGTTTGAAGAGGACTCATGATCTTTGCATGCCCTTCTCAGCTCCTCACCAGTCTTAGACCTACCATCTCACTTAATTCCAAGTGCCAAAACACCTACCTACCTCGCCCCATAGAACACCCTCCAATTCTGACTTGATTTCCCAGACCCAAAGCTGCCTGCTCCATTTGATCCAACAACAAAACCTTCAAAATAAACCAAAAACCCTAGAGCTACTATACCTAGCCTAAAATTCATATTTGATTCAGTCGTCTCAACTAATATTGACAAGGAGAGAGCCCTCTCCCGACCTGGTAGGGCTAGCTACCAGGTTAAGCTTGGTTTGTGGTTATCCTAGGATTGTCTCCCTTCAGCCTGAGGTCAATCTAGGCTCTAACACCTGCAATGAATCCTATTGTAGCTGCTTGATTCTGCCTTTCCC
Source organism: Pinus taeda (assembly GCA_000404065.3). Taxonomy (NCBI): domain Eukaryota; kingdom Viridiplantae; phylum Streptophyta; class Pinopsida; order Pinales; family Pinaceae; genus Pinus; species Pinus taeda. The sequence continues at coordinate 97,691 of APFE030322542.1, forward strand.
TGCTTGATCTTTGCTTCCTTTTTCCTTCTTTGTCTTTCTTGCTCCAATGCCAAAGTGCTCCAAGAAAAGTCTAAGTGTCCAAGAGTGATAGAGAGAGAGAGAATAATGAGAGAGTTCCAAAACCGAACTAACAATACCAAATGTTGGGTAGCAGAAGCCCCACGCAACAGTCATGGGGCTTGAAGCCCGCAATTTTGGGTAAAATCAGGGTAAAGACTCTGTGGGATGCGCGGATCACGATTTCTAATAAGTCAAAGTCAAAGGGGTAGTCCGCCCAAAAATAATGTAAAGAAATGTAAGATGAGTCGGCCTGCCCATGGATCGCGGTCCATGGAAAGGTATAAATAGAGCGAGGCTCTATGGGTAGAGTAGCTAAGTTTTGTTGTATGATTTTGGAATCTGACATGTAATGGGTTTTTGAGAAAAGCATTCTGAAAGCGTCTGTAAGTTCGAGTCGAGGGTTTGGGTAGAGGATAGAGGCTCTGCAGCTGTGTGCGCAGAGGCTTAGAAGAGTCCACAGCTGTGTGCGCGGACCCCTGCAGCTGAGTGCGCAGGGTGGATCTGGATGTACTGGTGATAAGTGGAAATAAAGATAAGTTCATTCTGAGAATTATTTGTGAACTCTTAATTATCGCGAATTTGGTATTTTGTATGGTTAATAAGACTGTTTTGGTCTATACGCATTGCTTATTGAATACTTGTGAATCTGGGTCTAATCTTAATACGCGAACCATGCGATAAATGTTTTCTTAAAGACCACTCTAAAGTAGATCCGAGTTGCAATACTTCATCCACTAGATTAGATCTGTAGACTGCATGCTAGTAGACAGTAAACAGTATTCAAAATCCGCACGAATATAGCACAGCACGGAGCGCAAAACCTCCAAACCACATCTAGACATCCCAAGGGTGCGGAAACCTGGTTCTAGCACCCTCCCCTGCTACTTCAGGTGAGACCTCAGTCTACGCTTCATGGGCTATTGCTAAAAGGGCCAGTAGCTGCGGGATTTGCTTAGCTAAATAATTCTTCCGAACCAGGTCAAGCCCATATAAGCTAACACCAACTAATCCTCAGAAGCCTTTTTATGAATGAGGCCTCTGTTTTATTCATTTTCTATTATTTTCCTTCAATTTCCTCTGCACATGCAACATATGACATTTCACCTCATTTTTCTCCTAATTTCCATTATTTTCATAAATAAATGTGCCAAAAATGCCATTTTGCCTTTCCACAACCTTATCCATTGCCTTTGCCTTAGCCATAAATAACCAAATGAACACCCGGTAGGATGTCTTGCCCAATATTTAGCTTGGAATAAGTGTCCCATCAACCGTGGTTATTGTTTTTAACTTTTATTACATGGAATTTTCACCAGGGCTATTATAGAACCCTCCCTCTTGGGGGATACCTTCCTTAGTGTTCAATCACACATATACCTCAGCAAACCGTTGGAAAGAAGACATACTGCTCATGGAGATTTATAACATAGCTTGAGGCGGTATTTAAAATGATCACCCCGCCAAGTGCCAACCCACGTGACATCATAACATAACCACATGATAACATAGTAACATGAAAACATAAGAAGCATGACAATCATAATGACATGATATCCATAGCCTGCATCAGATTCGCTATCTCCAATGTAGCTTCATCGCGCCCAAAGTGCTTACACTGCACTTTAACTTGCTCGATTTCTTGTTTCCAAAGCATGAGCACCTTTTTCTACAATATACACTGAGGCTCCAAATGAAATTCTCCATCTGGTTCCACTTGCAATACAAACCAATCAATCACATGATCATCATCCTTAACATACTTCTTAAGCGATGATACATGCAAAACATCATGGAATTTTACTGTCAGAGGCAGTGCAAGTCGATAGGCTACTGGCCCAATCCTCTCAATAATACTGAAGGGTCAACAAAATCATGGTGCCAACTTGGCACATGATCTAATCCATAAGGAGCTCTTCTTCGGTTTGATGTGTAAGTACATCTATTCCCCAATGTGAAACTCCTTGAACAACCTGTTCCGATCTACATAGATCTTCTGCCTATCCTGTGTTGCCTTTAGATTCTTCTCGATCACCTGCATTTCCTATTCCATGTCTGCCAACATGTTTTGTCCAATCAACACCCTATTCACTAGATCACTCAAGTTGATGGGAGTATTACAACTTCGCCCATACAATGCCTCAAAAAGACTCATCCTCAATGACTCCTGATAACCATTGTTGTACGCGAACTCTACCAGTGGAAGGTACTCTTCCCACTTCCGTTGTTGATGCATCACATACATCCTCAACATGTCCTCCAATATCTTGTTGACTCTCTCTGTCTGTCCATCTGTCTGCAAATGATAAGTTGTACTGAAGGCCAACTTTGTGCCCAAACCTGCAAATAGCTCCTTCCAAAACTTGGAAGTGAACTTTGCATCCCTATCTGGCATAATATTCTTTGGAACACCATGCAACTTGACCACATATCTGATGAATACCCATGCCACATCGCTAGCTAATAATGTAGACTTCACTGGAATGAAGTGTGCAATCTTTGTCAACCTGTCCACAACAACCATGATGGAATCATGCTGCCTCAATGTATTCGGCAATCCAGTGATGAAGTCCATGGAAATTACCTCCCATTTCCACTTTGGAATAGAAATCATATGTAGCAGTCCACCCAGATGTTTACACTTTGCCTTTACATGTTGACAATCAAAATATCTAGCCACAAACTCTGCTACATCCCTCTTCAGTTTCAACCAATAGTAAAATCTGTTCACTGCTGCCAGTGTCTTATGATAACTTGGGTGACCTGAATAAGGTTTCACATGAAACACTCTCATGATCACCATCTTGACCTAACTGCTTTTTGGCACATATATCTTGTCTCTGAATCTGACCAATCCATTCGTTGTAAGACAATAATCCACACCCTGTGCACCTGCACATGTACCTGTACCTATGCATGTACCTATACTATCACATGTACTTGTACTTGTACTATCACCTGTTCATGTGCCACCACATGTACCTGTACTTGTACTCTGCTGCAACCTGTGCACAATCTCCATGTACCTAACATCTTGCTAACCTGCCTACAAGATCTGATCTTGTAAGTCTGTCCCATAGGAGCTCATAGCTACCAAGTGATTTACCTGTACTTTCCTGCTGAGAGCATCTACCACCCATGTTCTCTTTACCTTTGATGAATCTGATCTCGAAATCAACCTCACTAATCGTGTCCAACCATCTAGCTTGCCTGGCATTTAGATTCGGCTGGTCAAACAAATACCTCAACACAATATGATCACTTATCAGTACAAACCTCCTACCAAGAAGATAATGCCTCCACATCTTCAATGCATGTATGATAGCTGATAACTCAAGATCATGTGTCGGGTAGTTATGCTCGTGCTCGTTTAGCTTTCGCGACTCATAACATACCACTTGTCCATCCTGCATAAGGACTCCACCAAGTCCACTCTTGCAAGCATTTGTGCACACTACAAATTCCTTGTCTAGATTTGCAATCTGTAGCATTGGTGCATGTGTCAAAAACTGCTTAAGCTGCTAAAAAATAATCTCACACTCCTCTGTCCATTCAAACTTCTTACCTTTCCTCTACAATGATGTGATAGGATAAGCATTCTGCGAAAAGTTCTTAATGAACTTCTTATAGTAGCTTGCCAACCCCATGAAAGATCTCACTTCATCCACATTCTTAGGGGCTACCCACTCCATGATGGCCCTTATCTTCTTTGGATCTACTGCATTGCCCTCCTTGGAGGCAACTTGCCCCAAGTAATGTACCCCAGTCTAGAAGAAACTGCACTTGTTGAACTTAGCATACAACTGATGCTCTCTCAACAACCTCAGCACTGCTACTAAATGTTCAACATGCTCTTCCTCATTTTTAGAATATACCGATATATCATCAACGAACACAATAACAAACTTATCCAAATACGAATGCAACACACTATTCATCAGGCACATAAATGTAGCTAGAGCATTAGTCAAACTGAATGGAACTACAACAAGCTCATAATTCCCATACCTAGTACGAAAGGTTGTCTTGTAAATGTCCTCCTCTTTGATGCGCACCTGATGGTATTCGGATCTCAAATCAATCTTCAAGAACACGATAGCTCCCTTCAACTGATCGAACAAGTCATCAATCCTCGGCGAAGGATACCTGTTCTTGATGGTCACTTTGTTCAACTACCTGTAGTCAATGCATAATCTTAGAGCTCCATCTTTATTCCCCACAAATAATACTGGTGCACCCCAAGGTGATACACTCGGCCTAATGTATCCTTGTCCAACATTTCCTTCAACTATAGGTTTAACTCAACCAACTCAGGTGTGCTCATCCTATAAGGTGCTTTTGATGCTAGAGTTTCCCCTGGCACTAACTCAATGGAAAAGTCTACCTCCCTATGAGGTGGCAACTCTGAAATGTCCTCGGGAAATACATCCCGAAATTGCTGCAAAAATGGAACACATCATCATCCTCGACCTCCTTACCCTTGTCACTAGAAATGTGCACTAGAAATGACATACATCCTTTCCTGTGACTACGCTTTTCCTGCATAACTGTTACCATCATAACTGATGTGGCTTTCTTCTTACCTTGCAAGACTCTTGGTTCCCCATTGTCATCAACACGCTCAATGGCTTTGTCATAACAGTCTACCTTGGTTCTATGAAGATACAACCAACCCATGCCCAATAACATATTGTATGATACCAACAGTAGTACATTTAGATGTGTTGCAATAGGCATACCATTTAAATCAAATGCACAAGCTCATACCCAATGATGAACTCACTTCTTTGTATTTGTAGTCAACTGCACTAACCAAGATTTTGCATGCAATTCCTTACTCAAACCACACTTATCTACCAAGTCAAGACTAACATAGATATAATTAGATCCAGGGTCAATCAAAATAGAAATAACTTGGTCACAAAGCTTACCATCCATCTCAATGATAGATGCATGATGCTCTGCTTGCGTATTGTCTACGACCGCATAAATATGAGGAATGCTCTACCCCACACCCGTAACAGTCTGCACCTCCTATGCACTATATATCTTAGGCCTACCTACAACCTTGATTCTATGGACAATCTCTCCTAAGGTGTTCATCACCACATGTCCAACACTCCAACCAACCAATGCCCTCACCTCTATGTTGTTGTTGTGACCCATGTCCCTATCTAGTTGCATTAAACTTCTTTTGTGGTGCCATATCTTCTTTACCATCTACATTCTGAGGCCTTGTTCTCTTAGGCTACCATTTACCTTTACCTTTGTCCTTCCCTTCCCATCCTTGCTGAGATTCATTCTTATGCTTTGACTGTTCATAACAATGCCTCAATTTCCCAATGACTTCCTCAAGTGACCGAGGCTTGTCATGCTTAATCTGATCTCTAAATGCTAATGGAAAACCACTGACAAATCATTGAACGTTAGCCTTCTCATTTGTAAGACATGGTACATACCTCAATAGCTCCAGAAACTTGGTCATGTACTCTTCATCTGTCATTGACCCCATCTTTAGCTCATACAATTCTTTGGCCTTACTATCGTGGTACCTCTTTAACAAGTACTTATTCCTGAAAAGCCTCTTGAATGCCCTCCAACTCAAGTCATTCGTCTTGATGTCTCTGACACACTTAACATCTTCCCACCAAATGTCTCCTTTACTTTTCAAGCTAAAGATAGCTATTCAGGCCTTCATGTTATCTGTGTAATTATGCAACTCAAAGAATTTGTTCATCTCAAGTATCCAAGTCTCTGCATCTTTTAAATTCTTCACATCTCCATCAAAAGTAGGTGGCTTCACTTTATTAAACTCATCTCGCAAGTATCCCCTATCATTCCTCCTGTAAGGATGATAACGATGACGATCATGATGTCTGTCAGAACTAGAACCTAGAGTAGTACCTATACTCATCGCCCCTCTTATCAAAAGTGTCCAACAACCTACCATCTCTCACCGTGTCAAATCTATCTGACTTGTGTCTACCAAGAGACCTACTGTCATATGCCCCATTGGCCCTACCTTTCTATCCATGGATGACTGAAGTGGCCCTTGCCACTATAATTCTGACAAACTCTGAAGAAGTATAGCATTAACCTCTGCTTGTTTCTCTTGTGCCTGCATGATCCTACCATTATCCGCCTTACAATTCCTTATTTCTTCCTTTAAGCTTCTCAATGTGTCTTCCAAATCAGAAGAGTGCACCACACCACACTGCTCATCTAATTCATAGGGATATTCTTTGTAGTCTACCACCTTGCTAGCCATTTGATCTCTTTCTTGCAAGGCACAATATGTCAGATAAACCAATTCATAACAAACCAACGTACCTTAGTATTATTTGGGGAGGTTACCTCGTCTACAAGATCATCCAAATCAGCATGATACATGTATAACGTAATCATAACATCATATAGACATACACAAATAAATGCATCAATACATAACATCATTCTAGCTAGGGTCTAGTCATCAATGCAAGGCCATATCAACATTGCATGCTATGACCTCATGCATGACAACAAACATTACTCCATTGTACAAATTTCCACATGCAAGCATCAACATGCATAAGCAATGCCTAATCAACTACACATGCACATGAACGCATGTAGTCGAGCATAAGCGATAAATTCTTGTAACCAACCTACAAGACTGATACATGTAACCAAGCATACAAGAATGCAACATAACATACAAGGATGTAGTCAAGTGACATATAAAAACATGTAAGATACATATACCGATACATAATCAGTCATATACTCATGACGATGCATTCCACAAATTCAACATCAAGTTCCTCATGACAACCTTACTACAACCATGATCAACATTATGCAATGCAACAAGGACATGGAATGAAAGTGTAAGAGACACAGATGCAACTGACATGCATGCATGACCACATATAACCCATCTAGTATGAGGGGTGAACCATGCTCTGATACCAATCTGTAACATCCTCCTCCCACATCTACCCAAGTATTCGACCAACCGGGGTAAACATTCGATGAGAGGCTACTATGGTTGGATTCAACCTCCTATGTGACCTTAAGGAAGTGGAATCGATGGAAACATAAAACAAAACTTCCACATCAACTACAGGACCCCTGAGAACCATGCCAACATCTCAAGCAACTTTCCCTTGGGTCCCACTGAAGTTTTGACCAACTTAGCCCCAGTTGCTCTCATGCTATAGGCATGAAAAGATCCAAGGACCTCTAGTCGCTCTCACAGGCTTGCCTGCTAGTGTCCAAAGACTCTATTTGTCAGTCTTATGCCAACATCCCCTGGATTTGAGCCACTTTTCCAGGCCCAGAGCTTAGGTCACTGCCCAAAATGGAATGATAACTTAAGAACATTAAAAGAACAGGGAAACAATAATGCAAAAGCAATAAGTTAAAAAAAAACTTGATCAAACCCCTACTATCCATGATAGGCATTTCATCAAACATGTCTCAAACATGTAATCTATAGGTGTAACCAACATAATTAAACATAGGGATCTCATACTTGTATGGGAATCGCTAAAGACCATTGTTCCCTCATGTCATTTGCATTATCATCTATTAGGTCATAGATACATTATCCATTCATTTACAAGTAAAAACATGATGAGATCCATACATAGTTGTTGTCATAAAACATACATAGAACCATCATAGTAACAACAGAAATACCATAAATATATCAGCCATAAAATCCACATATCAATAAGTACATTTACACATGAAAACCAAGGGAGTGAATTTCTCATTAATGTATGCATAAACCAACAGGACATGGGACTACCACGTTCCACTCGACCATAGATTGGCTGAGCCAAGTCTCTCTTCAACCAATCACCCTCGTACCATATTCATAGCATGAATGTGGGACTCATATAACACACCAAAAAGAACCCAACAAACATGGATTCCACCGACGTTCTCCACCTACACCATGAAGAATTTGAGTGCCTCCTAAATCTTTCAGGCTTTACCGTAATCTACAATCCAATCCATGGATCACTAGGCCCTACATTGATATCCACTCTCTAGACTTTACGTACATCCCATCCCAAGACTACTAGGCCCAATGGAGATCAATCCACCTATTGGCTTTACTGTATATCCCACCATCAATCGGGAAGGATTCCTATGCCTACTGAGGCACACAATCTTGGATTTATTGCAACCCACAGTCTGGCTCAGGGGTTACTAGGCCAGTGGATTTACAGTGATCCAGAGTCCGGTTCATGGACCACTAGGCCACATGTTTGTCATTTCAGATATCCACCCCGCTCAGCTTCGAATCTATCTGGAAATCCAACTCAACCGACGTATGAGAACCCATCTCATCAAGGCTATCAGGAAATGGCAAGGCTAGGTTGAAGAACATTGTCACACCTGGAAAAACCCATGCCATGATAGAAAAGAACCACATGAAATACCATGCATGCCAAATCTAGCAAGGAAAATACACATTCAAATCCATACATGCAATGGATCCTGTTATAACTGCTTGATCCTGCTTTTCCCTGCTTGATCTTTGCTTCCTCTTGCCTTCTTTTCCTTTCTTGCTCCAATGCCAAATTGCTCCAAGAAAACTCTATGTCCAAGAGTGAGAGGGAGAGAGAGAATAATTAGAGAGCTCCAAAACTGAACTGAGAAAAGGTTACCAATTGATCCTTAGAAGTCTTTTTATGAATGAGACCCCTATTTTCTTCATTTTCCATTCTTTTCGTTCAATTTCCTCCTCACATGCAACTTGTGACCTTTCACCTCATTTTTCTCCTAATTTCCATTATTTTCATAAATAAATGTGCCAAAAATGCCTTTTTGCCTTTCCACAACCTTAGTCATTGCCTTTGCCAATTTCCTTAGACATAAACAACTAAATGAACATCCCTTAAGATGCCTTGCCCAACATTAATCTTGGAATAAGTGTCCCATCAATTGCGGTTATTGTTTTTAACTTTTATTACGTAGAATTTTGACCAGGGTTGTTACACATATGAAGTTGTGCAGAGGGTTTATTAAAATAATAAATATACAAATTTCTTTTTTAAATCTTATTTAGGGGCATATTTCACAATGTATGATCATTAATTAATATCAGTTTCGAATGTCAATGACTAAGGGCGTTATTGAGTGCGAAAGTAGTTGTGTGAAGGTGGTTTTGCGTGTGCGGAGGCTATGCGAAGAACAAATGTAAATGCATAATGAGATTGTAATGCATTTTGATATTAGTAGATTGTGCACAAGAACAATGCTTATTTAATTATCAATAGATTGTGTGGAGTGCGAAAGTGCATACAACAAAAGCTTGAGAGCTTTTTGCACACAATGGGCTGTGTTGTTTGGAGGTAGTGTGTGCAGAGAACAAATGCTTTGTCCAATGTTTATTTCACAATGAATGCTTTCTGCCCATAATATCTGGGACCCACATTTATAAATATCAATTACTGACGAAAGGGCATTGTTGAGTCTGAAAGTAGTTGTGTGGATGTGGTTATGCATGAGAGATTTTTGCACACAAATGGATTTAAGATGATGGTTACAGTTAATTCAAACTTGTTTTATAAGGTAAATACAAATAATGGGTCATTTTGAAGAGAAGTGCAGATGGTCCACACTTCCGAACTGTATTAAGAATTATTGTTTGTTTTGTAATGCAAAACTTTAATTTTATATGTTTTTAGCAAGATGTTATCTTTTAACAACAAATAGCTTCATTTTGTTTTAATTAAAAGAAATAATAATTATTAACAAGAGGCAAAATTATTAAATGACAAAATGACTAGCTATGGGAAAGAAGTTGTGTAGAAGCGAAAGAAGATGTGTGAAGGTGGATTTCATTGTGCATGTGTGGAGACGGTAATAATGATATATTGCAAGTGCCAAAACCATTCTCGAATAAGGATGAAATGCAAACTTATTAACAAATAAATGACAAAATCACTAGTTGTACGGAACCAAAATAAGATGTGTGAAGGTGGCTTCCATTGTCCATGTGTGGAGATGGAAATGACGACATATTGCAAACACAAAGTAATAAGAATGAAATGCGGACCCCACATTAACGATTCACCTTTGCCGGTTTCTGTTTCACATTTGGCAATTTCTTAGTTAATTATCATGATTACAATTAGTTCAAACTTGTTTTGTAAGGTATACAATTGATGGCTCATTGTGCGGAGAAGTGCAAATGCTCTACACCTGTGCACAATGAGTTTCTTCCACACTGTATTACAAACTATTCTTAGTTTAGTAATGCAAAACTTTAATTTTATATGTTTTTAACAAGGTGCTATCTTTTAGCAATAAATAGTTTCATTTTATTTTAATTTTATGGAAACAAATAATAATTATGAGCAAGAGGTAAAACGGTTATTAATTGGGTGGAAGAAGTTGTGCAAAAGTGAAATAAGATATGTGAAGGTGGCTTCCATTGTGCGTGTGCAGAGGCAGAAATAATGACATATTGCAAGTGCGAAAATCATTCTCGAATAAGGATGAAAATCAGACTTAATAACGACAAAACGACTAGCTATGCCGAGGAAGCTATGCGGAAGTGAAAGAAAATGTGTGAAGGTGGTTTTCGTTGTGCGTGTGTCTAGGTGACAATAACAACATATTGCAAATGTAAAAAGCATTCTCGAATAAGGATGAAATGTGAACCCCATGCTAAGGACGAAATGCACAATAAACACTGCCTTGATCTATTAATTAGCAATTGATGTAGGAGCATCCAGCTAAGGGAGGTCATGGCTGGAGTATTTGTATTTGCAGGCCGGAAGGAGTTTCAATTAGTTTCTTTTAAGTTCCATTTAAATTTCTAGTTAACAACACTTAGGACTTTACGCTAAGTTTAAGGTTGTCCCAACCCACTGTTTATTTTTATTTACTGTTATTTTATTTTTAATTTGTTGTTTCAAATTAACTTTAGAATGTAGACAAATATGAACAGTTATTAATGAATAACTAAAATGTAACTATTGACAGTTTAAATAACTGTACAATGATCTTTAAGAAGGAAGGAAAAAGCCACTGTAATGATCCATCATAGTATTGAATAAAAAGAAGCACACAATCATTTTGAGAAGCAAGAAAATCTGAGTCCATATAGTGCAGCCTAAAGTTATTTCTTTTCCTCCAAACTTAATTAATTAAGTTCATCTACCCATTTCCTAACAGTGACAGAGAGCGAGAAATTATCACAGAGGCAAAAACAAAACACGGTCGAGTTCCATAAATCAACAGAGAGGGTTTGTAGAAGAGTCGAGTACAATTACCAACAAAGAAAGAAACAAGCATCTATAGGTACCAACACACTTGTATCATTCACATTTACTATTTTCTTTTCAAAATCTCTGTGAATATATAGATATTAAAAATTTACAGTCCAAGACATAAATATAAAGTCACAGACAAGCTACCTGACCGAACAATGAAAGAGATGTCATCCACAACAGTGCTAAACATAACTACAAGTTCATAAGTTAACCATAGAGCCGACATAATTAAAATTTCATAAGTTAACAGCCCGGAGGCATAAATACACAGAACCATGAAACAGTGAGGCCAAAGCCAAAACCCTCGACAACAGACCAAGTAAAGGCTACAAATAGCAAACACTTCGAATCAGACAGACAAAGAAATGACGAGGCATGACCCTACCCGATACAAGAGTGTAGGTGTCAGGGCAAGAGACCAGTGGCCGGCGAGCCTAGCTATTCACTTGTAGTGGCCACCAAACAAGGACGTAAGAATCCAAGAAACAAAACCGTAAAAAGAAAGTGAAAACAAGGACGAGGGTTTAAGGAGAGCTCACTTACCAGAGGATCCGAGCCCTTGCAAACGAAGGAAGGAAGTCGCGGACCAAGGTCACAGTCGCGAGAGCGCCCACTGGTCATAAGGAGCGAGAAGAATTAGTAACAGTAGCAAATGAAGCAGAACCTTAAAGCATGGAAGGAGAGCTTATTTCTGTTCGAATGCCGGATGAGAGCTGAGAGTTGAGCCACCCCATGACCATGACCTGCAATAAAACGTCAAGCTTACGGTCAAACAACGAAGCAAAAGCCTTGAAGACGAAAGTATAAATCGAAATCACACAATGATAAACAAATTTATAGAGCCGAGGCAACCCAGGAGTATAGCCGAAGTAGCGCCCGCAGAGCCACAAGGTAGGCGACCAACTACAGGAACCACAATCACAACCAGGGCCGAACAAACGGAAACCAAAGACAGAGATCAAGGGTCCCAGACCCAAAACTTCAGAACCGTCCTCAAAACAAGAAACATTACTAGAGCTTGCAAACAGAAACCCTCACGGAGAACCATCCCCAGCACAGGATAATCGAGACCCTCGTGGAGTAGCAGCCAGAACCTAGTAGCAGAAACCTCACCTTGATGGAGCAGCAGAGCACTGGAACAACAACAAAATGACAAAGGTTAGGGTTTCTTTGGCATAGTGAAGAGGTGGGAGAAGTGAAGCCCATGGACATGACAGTTGTCCTCACAACATTAACTCATCAGTACCAATTAACCATAAAAATCATCCATGCAATCACACATTAATTATATGCTGTAAGTGATTAGGACTAGTCCCATCAATTTCGGTATCAAAGTAGGTTAGGGTTAATTTTTTTACAAAATGGAAGTCGGAAGAAGAGGTTGGTAGAGCTATTCGAAGAGCAGTAGATGAAGGATTGAGAGAAGAGATTAGGATCCTGAGTTCCCGTTTGGCAGCAGTGGAAGTAGGAAGGAGAAGGGATTCGGAAGGAGGGGACGATAGTGAGGAAGAAGCTGCTGTTACGACAGATGGATCAGATGAGGAAGGACCTGAAATCAAATTGTTAAGGTCGGTTTTATTGGTTAGCAGTAAGCCAAAGCCTGAGATTTCAAACTATGATGGTAGTTTGTCCACAAAAGTGTTGTTGGACTGGATCAGTGAGTTAGACAAATACTTTGAATGTGAGGAGATCAACAAAGATAGAAAAGTTAAATTTGCTGACACCAAGTTGAAAGGACATGCGGTCTTATGGTGGTACAGTGTCCAAGCAGAGAGGAGAGGATCAAATAAGCCACCCATTAAAAAGTGGACCAGAATGGTCGCCAAAATGAAGGGGAATTTTTTTGCCCAAAGATTACTATATTTCTTTGTATCGGCAGGTGCAAAATTTGAAAGAGAGAGGAATGACTGTGAAAGAATATACCGAAGAATTTTATTGGGTGAATCTAAGAGTAGGTTACATTATAGACACCCTAGAAAAAACAACAAGGTTTGTAAATGGCCTAAGGCTAGAGATATTGGACGAGATAAGTATTATTTCTCCAAAAACCATAGAGGAAGCACACTAGAGTGCCTTGAAGGCAGAAGAAAAGATCACTAGGAATCAGAACGCCAGAAGAGGACGTGGATCTTGCAGGGGGAAAGGACAATCCTTTAGCAGAGGTAGGAATACCAACAACAGTGAAGAAGGTAGTAGTTCAAAGATCTCAGGGACAACAGAAAAGGAAGGTAGCACTAGGGGAGGAAGACCATACCAGTGAGGAAGGGGTAATGGCAGAGGCAGAGGAGTTGCCTACCAGTGTTACAAATGCCACAAGTGGGGGCACATGTGCTTTGAGTGTCCTAAAGGTGAACAGTCTAGACAAAGAGGAGCATATGTTGCCTCTGCATTCTTCTCGGCAGAGGCACCACCCCAAGAGGTAGAGAATGTACCGGAGACATGAGAGGCCTTAGTCTTAAATAAGGTACTTTTGAAACCGGCAAAGGAGACAGCTGACCAAACCAAGAGAAAGGCATTATTCCAGACTATGTGTAAGTCACATGGAAAATGTTGCAAACTGATTATAAACAATGGAAGCACTGATAATCTGGTTGCTATGGAGATGGTAGAGAAATTGGGTTTGAAAAGGTTAAAGCACCCAACTCCCTATAAGGTGTCTTGGTTATAGAAAGGACATCAACTGCTAGTTGACGAGCAATGTGAGGTAGAATTCCACATTGGTAAGTATAGGGACAAGGTGACTTGTGATATCATGCCTATGGACGTGTGTCATATTCTGCTAGGTAGACCACAGTAGTGTGATCGAAAAGTTGTTCATGACGGAAACAAAATTGCTACAAGTTTCTCAAGGATGGGATTAAGCATACACTAGTACCCATCAAGGAAGAAGAAACAACAAAGACTAGTGGGACAAAAGTGCTGCTGATGGGGGGAAAATAATTTTTAAAATATATTGAAGATAATGAGATAAAGTATGTCGTTGTAAGGAGACCAACAACAGTGCTATTGCATATTGAAATTTATGACTTACCTGAAGAAATCCAGGATTTGTTATAGGAATTCAACGACATTGTGGTGGATGATTTACCGGATAAGTTACCACCAAAGTGAAGTATCAGTCACCACATAGATTTCATCCTTGGAGCTAGTTTACCAACAAAGCTGCTTACCAGATGAGTCCTAAGGACAACAAAGACATCAGGAAGCAAGTACAGGAATTGTTGGACAAAGGATTGATACGGGAAAGTTTAAGTTCCAGTGCAGTTCCAACAGTTTTAGCTCCCAAGAAAGGAGGCGAGTGGCGGATGTGTACAGATTCAAGAGGAATAAATAAAATTACTATCAGGTACAGGTTTCCATTGCCATGAATGGATGACATGATGGACTGCTTGAGTGGAGCAGCATATTTTTTGAACATAGATCTAAAGAGCGGATACCACCAAACTAGAATAAGAGAAGGGGACGAATGGAAAACAACTTTCAAAACCGATGAAGGTCTGTATAAATGGCTGGTGAAGCCATTTGGGTTGAGTAACGCCCCTAGCACTTTCATGTGCCTAATGAACGAGATGTTGAAGGAGTTCATTTGAAAATTCGTGATTGTATATCTCAACGATATATTAATTTTCATTAAGACCAAGGAAGAACATTTTCGACACGTTAGATATGTTTTGGAGAAGTTACAGAAAAATAAGTTGCTGATAAATTTTAAAAAATGTTCTTTTATTTTAGAAGGAATTAGTCTATTTGGGTTTTGTGATTTCAGAAAATGAGCTGAAAATGGACCCAAAAAAAGTTGCAGCTATAATCAGCTGGCCATCCTCCAAGAGTCTGTTCGAAGTTCGGAGTTTTCACAGGTTGGCAAGTTTCTATCGCAAGTTTATAAAGAATTTTAGTGAATCTACGCACCCATGTTGGATACCATCAAAAAGGCAAGTCAGCCTTTCCATTGGACTGAAGCTGCAGAGAAAAGTTTTCAGATATTGAAGAAGAAGATTACTGAAAGGCCAATTTTGAGATTGCCTAATTTTAACAAACTTTTCCAAGTTCATTGTGATGCTAGTGGTACAACCATTGGAGCCGTACTCAGCCAGGAAGAAAAACCAGTAGCTTTCTTCAGTGAAAAATTAAATGAAAGTAGGCAAAAATACACGTCTTACGACAAGGAGTTTTATGCCGTCGTCCAAGCATTGAAGCATTGGAGACATTATTTGTTGGGTAATGAGTTTGTCTTGTTTTCTGATAATTCTGCATTATAGTATGTTATGCAGCAACATAAGCTGAATCATAAACATGCAAAAGGGGTTGAGTACTTGCAGAGCTTTAAATTCGTATTGAAGCATATCAGTGGTCAAGCCAACAAGGTAGCAGATGCACTAAGTAGAAGAGTTTTACTCTTAGAGGTGAGCACGATACAAGTGTTGGGTTTTGAACACTTGAAGGACTTGTATCAAACCGATGCAGATTTCAAGGAGGCTTATGAATTGTTATAGCTCTGATACCACTTGTTATAGCTCTGATACCACTTGTTATAGATCTAACCCAGAAATATATGATAATAGAAATAAACCCAAGAATAATTACCAAAAATAACAAGATCTGAATATAGAAATGCTTCACTTTATTAATCAAACCCTTAAGGTAGGGCAACACCATACATTCACTCCTTAATGAAGGAGAACACTCCACAAGCCATATGCTTGTTCATACAATAATCCTTGACCTCTCTCCATGTGGAGTCTCTAGCCTCTATATAGGCCTCATACATACAATACCATGGGTCATTACCGTGGTTCCCTCATACCATCGAACTAATACCATGGGCCCATTACGTTATTACTAACTACTTGTGTTCCCTTACATGATATGGGTTAATCACCTTATTTATTACTATGGCCTATCCCATCATTACACTATTACCTTGGGCACCACCCTTTGTACCCCATATTATCCCCCCTAGGTATATAACATTCCACCCCCCTTAGCATGTTTCGTCCTCGAAACATGGGAAGAACACAAATAATAAGATCTACTCAAAAGAGTAGTCCACTGATACCATACACGTGTATCTAACCATCCAAGAGAAAGGTGAACCCTCAATCTCGCTGGTGCCTCGCTCGCTTGAGATGGAAGTTGACCGTGGCCGCTCTTCTGTTTTGTTGTGTAGTAGGTGGATCGTCTCTCCTTTGTCTCCGTCATGTGACTACTTGGTTTCCATCTTGATGGTTGTCTTGCGGGGTGATGTGGGTGATGATATGTTGAAGTTTTAACCCACAATGGCTTTTGCTTGACTTCACCCTGTTGTGCTGCCTGTTGTGGTGTCTTCTTTTTCAATATGACTTCAACCACTGAGTCCTCCTCTGATGTATCAACACCTGTAACCTTTTCTGCTTCAGCCTCTGTTTGTGTCTGATTGTCAACCATCAGCTGCTCATCATCTAATATGTCAGACCCTGGAACATCTTCTGCTTCAGCCTCCTTGGACTCTACCGGTTTATTAATGGAAATATCTTGTAATGTAATTTTCTTCTTTTTATATTAGAGCTTCAGGAATTTCTTCTGTACATTAATATTGACAGTACCCATGGATTCCATCCAAGGATATCCCAAAACAACATCCATAGTATCCATCTCTAAAGCATAAAAATCACCATGCAACACATATTTATCCATAGAAATCTTCAAATCCTTGTACACTTGAACATCCTTATTATCAACCTGTGTATGTTCAATTTGTTTTGCTAGGACTTGCAATTTTTTTGCCAAATTAACACTGATAAAGTTATGCTTGCAACTAGGATTTATAGAAACAATGATCTTTTCTTTCTGAATCAATCCATGAACCTATAATAAGGATATACTAGTAGGAAATAGCCCCTTATCTGTTTCATTCTCCTTTTTCGTAGCCCGAGACCATTTTTCTAAAAGGAATAGTTCAAATTCTACATCTGAAAGTTTGGTCAACTGCTTGTGGTCCAGTGAATTCCACCATTTTGTAGCCTCATCTTTTAAATTAAACCACAATGTATCCCTCCAACGTGTCCCATAAAAACGCTTTTTTCCCTTTATGATTTCTTCAATAGTCATATCATTATCATTCCCTGTAAAAAATGCCTTGCTAGAGTCTATGAATGGTTTGGAAAAAAAATTCACTTACTTTGGTGAAATTTTGAAAATGTCACAGTTTCATCAATATTGTTCAAAATCTCTATTATAACCTATTTTTGGAAATGGAACAACCATTCTGCATCTGCCCATGTGATAGAAATCCTGATCCAGGCACTGGAATTTCAGATTTGTGCTGGTCTCTCCCGCTGTCACCAAAATTTCTACAAAAAGAGCTGATTTTAAATCAGCGATATCTCCCTCGTCCGAACTCCGATTCAACTGATTGTTTTTTTGAATTTGGGTATTTTTCCACAAAGAATCCAGATCTACAATTAAATTTTGTATATCTTGCACCAGGACGTCTAGATCGGTGCCGAAAACTCGCTGCCCTGAAAAATTATCTGCAACCCCACTGATTTTTAAATCTGCAATATCTCCTTCATCCAGACTCCGATTTGACCGATTTTTTTTTTTGAAATTAGCTATTTTTTCACAAAGAATACAGATCTGCAATCAGATTTTGTAGATCTTGAACCAAAACGTACAGATCTGATCTGCAAACTCGCCGCCCTTGAAATCCTGCAAAAAGTAAAAAAAAATCTCCACTTTTGTGCCCAAGAAAGTGCTTTGATACCACTTGTTGTAGATATAAACCAGAAATATTATAGCTCTGATACCACTTGTTGTTGATATGACCCAAATTTATAGCTCTGATACCACTTGTGTAGATCTAAACCAGAAATATTATATGATAATAGAAATAACCCAAGAATAACAAGATTTAAATAGATAGAAATGATTCACTTTATTGATCAAACCCTTAAGGTAGGGCAACACCATACATTCACTCCTTAAGGAAGGAGAACACTCCACAAGCCATATGCATGTTCATACAAGAATACATCTCTCTTCATATCCCTCCATGTGGAGTCTCTAGCCTCTATATAGGCCTCATACATACAATACCATGCATCATTACCATGGTTTCCTCATACCATCAACTAATACCATGGGCCCCTTACATTATTATTAACTACTTGTCGTCCCTTACATGACATGGGCTAACCACCTTATTTATTACTATGGCCCATCCCTTTATTACATTATTACCTTGGGTACCTCCCTTGGTACCCCATATTACCCCCCTAGGTATATAACACAACTAGAGAGGTAAATCATGTTCTAACAAAGGTTGGGTATGAGGATAGAGAACTAGCTGTTTGGACATATACTCGTTCTTGATTGTCATGTTCCTAACTCGACAACTGATGTAGGCATCTGCAATAGCCAACCAAGGCCTTCCCAAAATGAGAGGATACCCAGTGATCTTTTCCTTTGGCTGGAGAACCAAGAATTCAACAGGGTAATCCCAAGAATCAATAAAGACCATTACATCTTCCACAATCCCCTCAGGGGTCACAGTGGAGCGGTCTGCTAACTGTAGTACTGTTGAGGTCTTTCTCAAGGAACCCTGAAGGTTGAGTTTGAGCATAGTGTCCCTGGTCATCACATTAATGGCAGCCCCTAGATCAATCAAGGTATGGGGGATTACAATGCCATTGATGTGGACATTGACTACAATACTCCCAGGGTCTAGATATTTCGGACAGATCACCTGCCCCAACATCAGGTCGGACAGTTGTCCTATGACATTGATAGTTGAGGCATCTCTCTTATGCCTGCCTGGGTGCCTGAAGCACTTCTCCTTGATCATATTGTTGTATATGGGCACATCCTTTATGGCTTGGAGAAGCGGTATCTTTACACATAACTATTTCAATTCTCCCAGAAGTTTAGTTTCTTCTCGGGTCGGTTGTGTGGTTTCAATTAGTCTCTCAAGAAAGGGTAGAGTGACTTTTGGTTCACTTTCCTATTTTTCTTCCTCATCCTTCTTAGGAGGAGGTCGGTTATCAGGGAGAACCTTCCTAGATCGTAGGTTAATCTCCTAAATCTCCATAGCATAGGTTGGGCATGATGTTTCTCCACTATATACCTGTTGAGCCTATCTGTTGTTAGGGTTCGAGTTCAGTTGAGTAGGTATTTGGGGTTGTCTTGCTGGAGCAGGAGGTAATGGTTGTGGTTGAGTAGGTGGTGGAGGCAAAAGAGTGGGAGGAGAGTTGTACTGGGGCCTCCACCCCTTATGAGGTGCATTCCACTAAGGCTGTGGCTGAGCATAAGGGTGAAATGAATGAGTAACTGGAGGAGCCTGGTATTGAGGAGGATATGAGCAAGGAGGGGGTGTGGACTAGGAAGGATGAGGAGGGGGACCCCAAGAAGGCATGGAAGTGGCTTGATTGGGGTTGTAATAGTTCTAGGATGTCCCTTGCATTCCCTACTGGTAAGGTCTGGGTCCATGTGGCCTCCTTTGGTTTATGAAATAGAGTGGTTCAGTGGTTCCTTCAGCCCCCTGATATGCAGCTTTGATTCAGGGCAAGGAAGGGAATTGATTCGTAGGATGGTCTTCTTCACAAACTAAACACACTTCTATAGAGTGCAATGGGCATTCGTTCCTACGATGCTTTTTAGTGCACCTAGGACAAAAGATGGCCAAAGCCCTCTTGGCTTCCTCTTGTTTCCTTTTTATATGCAAGGTATCCATTTGCATGGAAAGAGTCTACCTCACCCTGCTCTTGAAATCTTCCAACCGATTCTCAAGTTCGTTTCTAAGGGATGAATTGGATGAGTATGTACTCGCTAAAGGTTGACTTCCCCTACCTCTCTTTCTAGCTGACATGGAATGGTTTCTAAACAAAGTATTTATGTCATCATAAGGTAGTTGGTAGATGTATCTGCCAACTAGAAATGGAGGGTATCTAGAAGGTCATCAGGGACTCCTCTGAGCAAAACCAACTTCAGAGATTCGGGGTCAAGTGTGCACCTGGCCCTTTTATAACTGAGTTGAAACCTTTCTTCATAGTCTTCTAAAGATTCATCACTTCCTATGGTCATTAGGAATATTTCTTCCTTAGTATCCTTTGACCTACAGTAGTCCCGATATTTGTTGTTAAAGTCTTGCTGCATCTGAGCCTAAGTTGTGATATTGTTTCCAGGTAACCCCATGAAGCAGCACAAGGCTGCATCCTTGAGGGTAGAAGGAAACAATTTCAACTCCTGCTCGTCTTCTCCATAGTCATAGGTTCGACAGAGAACAAAAAATTCAAACAAAAAGGTATCAGGATCTTTGGTAGTCAATCCATGGAAGTGAGGTAAGGCTGAAGGGCTTATGCTTTTCATTTTTGTGTCCCCATTGGTCTCTCAGTTAGGAAAGGCACCTTCTATTTTTTCCCCATTTCCTCTAACATTTCTGTTTTTAGCCATGGTCTTAGGAGGAACAGTTTCTTGCTCTTCTTCTGTTATAGGATATTCGTATATCTCTAGAGGTTCACCTGTAGGTTCTTCTAGATCACTACCACCAAAGAAAAGAGAATGGTGACTCAGTGATGTGGTGGGGTGTTGGGTAGGAGTTTTTCTGAATTGTCTATGTTCTTATGAGGCATGAAAGGAAATTTCTTTTTTTGGGTTTTTTGTTTTTTCTTTTCTGCTTGTACCTGCAAAACTGAAATGGATTGAACAACAAATTGCAACTAACTAGAATAAACCTTGCTAAAATGAAAATTGCATAATTCAAATGAAAGCAAGAGATGACTAATCTACTTTGCTGAAATGAAATTGTAGAATTGAAATGAAAGCAGGAAATGCCTAATCTATTCTCGCTGAAATGAAATTGTAGAATTGAAATGAAAGTAGGAAATGTCTAATCTATGCTTGCTGAAATGAAATTGTAGAATTGAAATGAAAGCAGGAAATGTATAATCTACACTTGCTGAAATGAAATTGCAGAATTGAAATGAAAGTAGGAAATGTCTAATCTACACTTGTTGAAATGAAATTTTGGAATTGAAACGAAAGCAGGAAATGTCTAATCTACTTTTGTAGAATGGAAATGAAACAACTACTCTACTTTTGCTTAAATAAACTACTTAGCAGAATGTTGCAGTAGAAAATAGAAGAAAACCAGTAATCACAAAATACTCTGACACTTCCCTAGAAATGGTGCCAAAAAGAGTGGTGAGCTCCAATATTGCAACAATAATGCTGCAACTCCTAGGGCTTCCTTCTTTACTTTTATCAACCTGGTAGTTCGTAACAAACTTGGAAGTGACGGTGTTGTATGCACAAGTACTAGCTCTTATTGCAAGCTGTCACTTGATCAGCTGGCGCAAGTTCGCTGGGAGCTTAAGCTAACTTCTATGAGTTCTCAGAAGAAACTTTATCTATGATGAAAGGAAACTAACTCTACAGGGGCTATTCTACTTACAGAAAGAGAAGGGAAACTGAAATGAAACGCAAACTCTAGCAAACCCTAGTTATGCAAGAAAAGAGATGGAAACTACTGAAATGGGTTCCATTGATATTGAAAAGGAAAATTACATTTATTCAAGCTACTTCTGAAGAGAAATGAGAAGAAATCATATTTTTGTACTTTTGAGTATTTTTATGTGGAATTATTATGCTTATGATTTCACTGGTGGTGACTGTGCAGAGGTTTGGTAGCAAAGGGAGATGGAGTTGGCTTTTGTAGTTGGTGAGGAAGGTGTGGAGAGGTCTTAAAAAGTCCTTAGTATCCTTCTAGAGACTTCCATTGCGATCAGACTTCGAAAAATCACTCGCAGGAAATTCTATAGGAGGCTGCAGGGGATGTACATGAGGTTCTACAAAAGGAGGCCGAAAGTGGCTTTTGGAGATTTGAAGGTGGAAAAATGATGGGAAATGGAAGAGACGAAGGTGTTGAGGGGTCTATGACTTGTCAAGGATGATCAGGAATGAAGGAGATGGTTGGATTTGTTTAAAGGGCCAAAAAGCAACTTTGTGAAAAAAACACAGAAATTAGGGCAGAGTGGCAAAATGCGGCGGATGAGTGGGGAAATCTTGAGAGGTAAACTGGTATAGGTTTTGTTATGGAGGAATGATAAGCTATAATGTTCTACAAGAGAGCTGCACACTTACCTCTCAAAACTGACCAAAGCAAGAACAAAAAAAACAGAGTTTTGTTTATCTTAACCTAATTCTGACCTAAAACTAGAAAAATGTTGAAAAGAACTTTATGAATGGAAAATTATGAGAAAAAACCATGGTACATGAATAGGAAATAATCTAAGGATGTGGATCCAAACTAATATCAACTTCTCCAACTCGAAATATCACACCAACAATTGCATTGGAAGAGCAAAAACTATGTTTTTGGTGGTAGCAATAGTGCCTTGACCGCAAATCATGGTCCCAAGGAGGGAGAAAGGAGATCAAGACCTGTTGGTGGCCTTTTTGGATCTTTTTCTGTTACTGCAGCAAACTACCAAAGCAACTTGAAGCAAAAACAACTATTCTAACCATCAAAAGCAACCTAATCCAATGAAGTAAAATGAGTATATGCAGCAGAAATTAACTCATGAAAGGAAATAAAACATATAAATACACAAAGGAGGTGTTGGGAAACTTGGGTTGGGCCTTAAACCAAGAGATTCAGCCCTCTAGAAAAGATCATTGCTGGTTCAAAACTTGGTTCATCTTCATTTATAAAAAAAAAAAAACAATAGTTACATCACACAATTGTCTTCAAAAAGAGCTTGAAAATGAGTTGAGTACAAGGCTGCACAAAAGTGAGAAAATATAACATGAAATGGCTAACCTACCAAGTCTTGAAGCCTTCTTATTTATACAAGTGGGGACTCCCAACAGTCCTCCCAAACTTAAAGAACTCGGCTGCCTAGAACTGAAGATAACAGTAGTCCTACTTGACTTGCTCTGCCGCCCCTTGGGATCATCAATGTGGGCGTTTGTACTCCAAATTGTTGATGAAGAATTCAAGGAAGGGGGCATTAATGAAGGAGACTCCCCTCCTATAATTCCTCATCCATGTTTCCTCAAGTTTGGCTGTCATTTTGCTCATAAATTCCTAGTCCTTGGTCCAAAATTGTCCAAAAAATCTGTAATAAACACTCATTAAACTACATGGCAAAGTGACCATCCCCATTCTCTCTATTGACATAAATATATTCAAAAACATGCACAAAACTATTGAAAATGGTGGATTAAATGAAAATAATAATCAGAATGAGCCCATATAGTTACCCATTTTTGGGGCTCATCACCAATCAAGGGGCTATACTCTAGTCCCGAACATTCACTATTTCTAAATAATCGTGCACTTCGTGTAGCTCCGAACATCAAGGTAATGGCATAACTCATTTTTCACATAAAAAAATTTTAATCAAGGTATTCAAAGATCTTAAATACTTACCTTGTGGTCCCTTGAAAAATCTCTGCTCCACTTCGATGTAGCTGATTGAGGTATCGAATGCAAATTTCGTAACAAATCCTATGAGAATCTGATCGAGCCAATGATCAATGGCCCACACAATCTAATTTTCAAAGGCTTCTAATCACTGCACTAATTCAATATTCCACACTATGGTATTATCAAGCTTCCACTTTCCTTGGTTGGATGTCAATTTGGCTTACTACTCATATAGTTCAATGGGAAAAGTGCAGAAGAAAATTTTGTGTATCTCCGTATAAAAATATCTATCCAACCATTGCTCTTTTGACAGTCATGGATTTTGGTTTTCATGTGCTGCAAATTCATGAATTTTTCTATCTAGCCACTTTTCAATTTATTTCTTCTTTGGATTCCAATGATGCCACATCACACATCTCCTTCAAGCAAATCCTGGTCCCGGCAATGGAACCATTTGTTGGCTTAGGGGGTTCTGACGTAGGTTCAGAGTTAGTTGCGCCAACCAACAAATCCCTACACTATTATCTCTTTAGGCAAAAAATCATGTAGTGTAGGTTGTAGTCTCAACCAAAGTAGTATGGGGGGATGCAACAACCAAGTTTCTGCATCTAGAGATGAGTGTGATGTCTGCGCCTCAAATATGCCTTCACACAGATTGATAATCCCTTAGTGCTCAGTACTGCAACTCCACTGAAACAGTTTTCAAAACTTCGTGAAGGTCCATGATTGCCTTTTGCGGACCTTTATCAGTGGATTTATCCACTTACGTGTATCAAAGAACAATCCTAGATTAGTATTCGCGTAGATCTACTTAAGTTATTTAGTAAACATAACATAATTCATCACAACCTTCACGAAAGTACTTAACATGCATTGTGTATTAAGATTTATTCAAGATAATCACGCATCATAAGATCTATATTTCATAAACACATAATTCATCCACAACATATATCGTAGACAATTGTAATGAAAGATAAACAGATATCCACAGTATTTCTTTGGTAACTTTCTTTATTGATCTTCAGTTCATCTTTAAGATTCAAAACTACCCTGTACACTCAACTGTGGGGGTCCGCGCACTCAGCTACGGACTCTACCTAGGCCTCTATGCACTCAGTTGCAAAGTTTTTCTCTCCTATCTGACCCATTTCTCTATGCTATCACTTCTAAGACTCCATTCGTCATTCACACAAACATCTGCCTTAGACTCTTTAAGACACACCTATTTATAGCCTTTTACATACAATCCCATGGTCTGCAAACCATGGGTGGATCTCAAAACCAACTCTACTTTACATAAACAAGGGGCTAAAACCCCTTTGACTCCTATTCATCTATGCGCTCCACATCCACAAATCATGGAGACTTTGCATTATTTACAGTAATATATCAAAACTTGGGTTATTTTAACCCCAAAACTGACCCAGGGAACCCCATCCCAACAAAAAAAAAAATCATGAATGAAAACAAGATGATAACAAATATGTTAGTCATTGCATCTAATAACAAAACTATGAAAAAACACTAAGGGACTCCTACCCTAACCTACACCAACTTGTTTGAAATCATGCAAGCTCATAAAGGCAATATGGCCATTGAAGGAAACTTTATTTCCAAGGTCTCCCATATAAATCATGGGTTGCAAGACATATATGTTGTAAAGTTCCAAATAAAGGAATATTAAATCATTAAAAAATGCATTTAAATGGAGAAGTATATTATATTTTATATTTCACAAAGACATTGGGAGAATGAAGATGTCATCAAATAATCAATAATGTCAAATGATTTATTATTATAATTTGCGAAGGACATAATGAAATTTGAAGAAATTCATTTACGTTGTCACTTTGTTTTCTAGGTAGTTTGCATTATTAACGAATACCTTATTATTGAAATCCCTTTTATATTCATTGTTTATGACCAATGGTTCTAGATAAAGGATTAATTTTGATTTTTTTTTAATCATATCAAAATACTCATTGGAAAGTGAGGAGTGAATGTCCTCCAACATCAACTTTACTTATAGATATTCAACCATTTCAGTCATGGCATTGTCAATGGGTACCATTCTGAGTATAGTGTGCCGCTTGGAGGTTGTTTACACAATTATTAAGGGTCTATTGATGGAGAAACTTCTCTTAGAGGTTTTCATGGACGATGTGGATTATGACATGCATTATTCCCTTTTTATGAAGATATTCCACCTTCATGGAGCCATTTTGTCAAATATTTCTAAAAGGAGCGAAAAGGTCAAGCTAACCCACATGGATCCATTAGATTTAAGAATGTGTTAATTACTCACTTATCCTCTTCATATTCCTATAGGGATCATACTTCTAG
The DNA here is from genome assembly GCA_000404065.3 of Pinus taeda. Taxonomy (NCBI): domain Eukaryota; kingdom Viridiplantae; phylum Streptophyta; class Pinopsida; order Pinales; family Pinaceae; genus Pinus; species Pinus taeda. Next base: position 123,776 of record APFE030322542.1, read on the forward strand.
TCCTTTAGGAGCATTACATGGCCTCGTAGAAAAATAAAGTTCATGGTGAAGGGAAAAGTTGATTTCATTTTACACACTAATATTTTTGGGATCTATTATTGTTGAGCCTCAAAACTTCCCTTTCCTTAGCAACTCCTCTCATTCCATTTCTTTGTTTTTCCATGAAGAAAATGCATTCCAATCATCAATGACCAATATATATTGCCTTAAGGAAGACATTTAGTGATTTACATGTTATGATTTTATGTTTTGCTGTTTGAATAAGTTTTTTTCTTTTAGCTACAAAACACGGGCTATTCTATAGCTAATCGGTTGTTCTACAACCACTTCCATGCTTTAACAAGTTCTAGGTGTCAGAAGGAGAAAATAAGTACATGGGCAGGGAAATCATCATGACATGGATCGTGTCCTATTCACCTAGCCCAGGTCGACAAGGAAGATGGTACAAGACTCTAGTCAATGGAGAAGTCAAACATAGAGACCGAAGGCAACAGGACTTTGTTTCATGGATAATAAACACGTTTCACAGTAATGGGAAGCGTTATCCGAAACAACTTCATGAAACCACATACTCCAACAGCCATATGTACAACCGAATCCAATAGCCATCATCTTAGATTTATGTCTCCAGCAGCTGAGGAAGAAAATTCTGTGTGCCTGTCTGCTACGTGTTTTTGGATGTAGCTTATTTTTCTCCACAAACAGTTGCATAATTTTCTTATAAATACCTGTGTAAATAACTCAGAACTAGTTCGAATTTCCTCATGTATTAAGCTCAGACTACTGCTCTGTAATTTTGAAAAACTCATTTCCTTTTTTTTTTTTAATATGAAGACCACAAGTTTTATGGATATGTGAAGGAGTCTCTTTGAGTTTGATTAAGTACGCATAACTTGATCAGTTGCAGAGGGCCCCTACGCTGACTGAGGTTTTATTTCATTTTGCTTTATCTTTTCTAGTTAACTATTAATTCATCATTTCTTCCACAATGTTCATAACCATTTTTCATACTAACCTTGTTTATAATGCAATCTTTGTCATTTTGTTACTAATGCAGAATAGCCTCTTTGAATATAGAATAGCTTCCTTTTGCTTCATTTCTTTCTATTTTTTATCAGTAGTTAGAAGTTGAAATTCAGTAGTGTAATGTAGTTTGTTTTATTTACTATTTCACTAGTCTTTAAGTTTTCAATTAGATTGATCAGTGCCACTATAGTTCTTGCCATTTTCTTACTAGTTTATTGACTCGTGGTGTAAATGGATGTTTCTGAAGAGTCCTTCTAGTTGATAACTCATCTTACACTAAGTGGTTGAATTCTTCATTCATGCAATGAGTCTTTTATGCATTTTTACATTTATATTTTCTTAGAATAATGAAGTACATAATTCCTCAAAATGTCATCACAAGGAGGTTTTTCTGCCAAAATTGAGAGGCAGAGTAACTAAGCACTTCATTTAGTTTTGTTTCTATAGTAGATTAGTTGCAATTTCATTTTGAGTCTTAGTATTTCATTTAGTTTTGTTCTTGTAACAGAATAGACAATAGTTGCAATTTCACTTTTAGTTTTCAGTATTCCATTTAGTCTTGTTTTTGTAATTGAATAGACAATAGTTGCAATTTTACTTTTTAGTTTGTAGCTCATGATTTGGAAATAATGATATGACTAGAAATAGAAACTCTATTTTCATTTCTTGACTAAACTTTGCTTCCAAATCTTATTTAAGCTCTTTTTACCTCTCATTTCTTTAGGTTCTTAGCAGTCTTTATAGAAGTTGGATTTAAGATTTTGTTAAGTACATTGTAAATGATTAGGGATTAAAGGATCACAAACCCCCAAAACAACATAAAATTAAAAAACAATGAAGTAAGAAGGGTCATCTAGCACATATAGTGCACTACACTTCATCAGTTTATGATACACGGATTGATAATTTATGTAGAGCAATTTAAGACACTAAATTGACCAAACATTTTGGCGCCATTGTCGGGGAAGTGTAACTAGGTAGCCTTATCTCTTACATTCAAACAAAAAAGCAAAACAAGACAATGACATGCATAGAGAAAGAGACTCTAGGGGTAGATTTATAGCTAGGGGCAGAAGTTCAATTCCCACAACTCCACCTACTCCACCAAGAGTAAGAAAAGACACACCTCCATCCCAGACTCATACTCCCAGCCATAGGATTCCTGGAATTCAAGGGGCAGAAACTCAATCAGAAGAATCTCCTACTTCATCTATCAAGACAGTCTTAGGAGAGAAAATTTTTTAATCTCCAATAGCAGGGATAACCTTTTTCACCTCCACAAGAGAGCCTATTGTAGTTGAAGAATTAGGAATACCTAGTGAGGAAGAAGAAGTAGAAAATGTCTCCCATAATCCATTAATAGAAGAAATAGAAGAGGAGGGAATAACCTTGCAGTTTGAACCCTATACTGACTCTGAAGAAACTATAATGGCAGAGGAAGAACAAGATGGAGAATTCTCACTGTTTGGAGGAGGGGGTAGAGGGAGAGGTAGAGGAGATAATGGAGAAGGTAGAGGTAATAATGGATGAGGTAGAGGAAATAGGGAAGTAGATAACTCTTTTGTATTCCCTATAGTGGATGAGGAAACACATATCACAATGAAAAAAATTTCACCATCTGTCCTCACAAACTTCTATGGGCTGAGAAGTGAGGACCCTAAAACATTTTTGTTTGAGTTTGAAGTCTTGTGCAGAACTTATGACTATCTAGAAGACTCTCAAAAACTTAAATTTTTTCCTTCAACATTGAAAGGGCTACTTTGAAATGGTTCATGGGGTTAGTCACTCAATCCATTAGAACATGGAATGACATGAAAAAGGCATTTTTGGATAGATACGTGGATTATTGTATGCCTATCAATCATAAAGATGAGGTGTTCAAAATGATGCAAATAGAGGATGAAAACTTGGAAGATTTGATTGAGAGATTCAACTATAATTTGAAAAGAGAAAAGATGAACAATTTAGATGAAGAAACTTTAAAATCTCTTTTGTTAAAGGCCATTAGAGATGAGTGGATATATATCCTTAACATGATGGGGAAGGGAGATATCTCTGAACTTCCATTAAGTAATATAAGAGAATTGTGTGTTCATCTCTCAAGAGGGAAATCTAAAACAAGGAAAGGGTCGATAGATCCTTCTCTTGTTAGAGCAAACAAATCTACAACTAGTTTTGTAAGAAGGGCAGAAATTGGTAATATGCTTGATGAGTTTAAAACTGACATTCTAGGAAGTCTTAGTGAGCAACTAGACACCCTTAAAACTCAAAACAAGTAGAAAAAAGAGGCTGATGCTTTAGCCATTTTTTGTCCAAAATTTAGAAAGAAACATGCTCTAAGCGAATGCCCTTTAGAGGCAAAAATTGTAGAAACTTGTATGATTTGTTCGGAAAGCCATGAAACCAAGGATTGTCCTTCAATCCCAGGTCTTAAAGCTATCTTTCAATAGGAAACAATTCCAAATTCTGTAGAATCTCTTTGTTTTGTTTCAAGAAGACCTTGGTTGGGGCCACAAAATCAAGGATTTAACAATCAAATGTATCTTCAACACCCACCAAACTGGAATTCTTGGCAACAACCTTGGCCTCAACCTCAACCTCAATCTTAGTATCAATCTCAACCGTGGGCACAAGGGGCACAAAATCCTTATGGGAAATTTGCTCAATATTATCAATATCCTCCATCCCATTAGAATTATCCTCCGCCACGTAATCAACAACAAAATCAGTAGCCACAACTTCAATAGCAGAACCCTCAACTTTCATTGCCATTTCCACAACAACCTCCACAACAAAGTCAAAATCCACAACTCTTACTGCCATTTCAACATAAACCAAATCAGCTACCAGCCCAACCACTACCAAACCCTAACAATAAAATTCCTCAGAATGCTTACATGGTAGAAGTACAACAACTCCCAACTTACATGATTACTCCTCTAGATCTTAATGATGTTCAACTAATATTTGGAAGGATATTAGAAAATGAAAGACCTTCTATAGTTATTCAAGAACAAGACACTTCTAAGGAAGATTCTCTAAAAGTCAATAAAATTTTTGAGGAAACATCTCTCCAAAACCAAAACATTGAAAAAGGAAAACAAAAAGAACCGGTGACCACAACTCCTATCATTGAGCAAAGAGTATCTACTTCTATAGCTAATTTTCCTGAGAGACTACAAATTGATAGAGGGATAGAAAAATAGATCTTGTTACCCAATTATGATTTTCTAGATGAATTGAAGAATGTCTGTATCAAAATTCCTTTGCTACAAGCCATTGGAGAAATTCCCATTCTAGCCAAAACAATAAAGGAGTTGAGCAGCAAAAGAAACAAAAAGAATTCACTTGGTGGGAAAAATAGCAGACATAATGATGTGAAAAATTGCCATACAGAAGTATGTGGATCCAAGGAGTCCAATTGTCAAGACACATATAAATGGAATTGAAATTCCAAATGCATTGATTGACTTAGGGGTAGCAATAAACATCATGAGTAGATAAACTATGGAGCAGCTTAAAATTCCTAATCTTCTTTACACACCTACCTTACTGCAACTTGCAGATAGATCACTAATCAACTTAGATGGTGTACTAGAAGATATTTCAGTCTACTTAGATTCTTCAGAATATCTTGTTGATTTTGTTGGAATTATGATGAATGTGTTGTACTTGATGGCAACCCTCTCGTAGCAGAACAACTGACTTATACATGGTAACTAGATGAATCTTCATAAGAGATATCAGATGTGATATTAATACATGGTAGTTGTGTTAACAGATGTGATGTAGGGCAATTCAAAGGAAATGATAGTTCATAGTGCAGCAAGATAACATTATGATATAGGTTTTGTCCTTGATGATGAAGATCAAAATACTACAGGTTAACAGTATTGAATCACATTTCAGCGTCACAGAATGAAAGAAAAAGATGTATACGCAAGTCTACCTTGACCAAGCCGCGTATACAAGCGGATTCACAGACCAAAAGGCATGTATGCGTATACACACACTTTCATGCACAAGAAAAGCATGTAGATGTCGAAAACTAAGGTTTTGGTCCGAGGTATTTGGACCATCCATTTTGGTATTGGTCCATGGTATTTGGTCTAAGGTATTGACCCCAGGTATTTGGACCAAGGTATTTGTTCTAAGTGGTTTAGGACCATGGTATTGAATAAGGCCTAAGACTATAAAAGGGGAAGGAGATCATTAGGCAAATGCATGGAGAAAGTCTTGAATATCTGATGAAGTGTGAGCTCCAGTATGCAGGTTATGGGTTTATGATCTGAGCCAAGGAGGAATCTCAGCAGATGATGGAGGACAAGGTCTAATGATGGATCGGGATCTTATGGCTTGGAATGAATCATCTCTATATGGTTTGATCATGCTTATTCGAGATCTGTATACTGACACATGTAATGTTCTGTAAATCTTATGATCTAACTCAAGTTTGGAATAGCTGCAAAATTATCAATGAATATTTACAGATGTATATGTTGTTTAACTTTGATAAAAGTGTGTACATATGCAAGTTAGATATATATAAGTAGCATATACCATATGAACTATGATATTTGAAGTTACAGGTGGTTCTGGTTGTTGATGCAAAGTTCTGAGTTCTGGTGACTATTTACTGGTGTCTGTATTCTTCATATTCAGATTGGTTAATTGTGTTGAGCTTCAGTGTTGATGGATGAGATCTAATAATGGATCAAGATCATAATGACTTATATTTATGTGATCTAATGGACTAGATCTGGTTGCTAACACATGTACTATCCTTGTGTATGTAATAATATGGTATGTCTGAAGTCAGGAAGTACAACGAAGTTATAAGTAAGTATTTGATGACATATATGCTGGTTCGCTTTGGTGAAGTTGCGTATACATGCTGGTTCATCTCTTCCAAGGTTTCAATGATTTAGTGTTGGGTGATTCAGAGATTGATGATTGGTTGTATCATAGTGGTAATTGATTTTGAGCTTCAATGTTGTTGATGGGTCTAGTATGAAAATTGGATGAAATGTGGCCTTTAGATTATGGTGTTGTGCTTCAGGAGTATCCAGTATGAAAATTTATGAAACGTGGTCCCTAGAGGAAGAAAGAAGATCGTAGCCTTTAGTAGCTTGGCGCCTACGTGCTAGTAAACGGATCGGCTAATACAAAATAAAAGGGGGTTGTAGCTCCCTTCTAGGAGAAGTTGGAGAATGAGAGAAGGTTGTAGCCATGTATAAACAATTGGTATCTAGTATATCCCCACTTGGTTGGGTGGATGAGTCAAGTTTATCCCCACTTGGTTGGGAGCATGAATATGTGTATGAGTCATTGGTGATAGGAAGGTCAAACTCACATAGTTGAGTTATAAAGTCATGTTATTTTCTTGAAAAAAAATTCAGATTCCGCATGTGCTCATAGGGAGTATGGATGATACAGTACATCTCAGCATGAATAAAGGGGAAGTTCAGTCTTCAACATATGCCTAAGGGGAGCATGATATGAAACTCTTCTGCTCTTAGGGGGAGAAGATCTTGGTCTGCCCTTTGCCCTTGATGTAAAAGGGGGAGAGTGACCTAGTGTTGTTGTTGCCATCAAGTCCAAAGGGGGAGATTGTTGGCATTATGATGAATGTGTTGTACTTGATGGAAACCCTCTCGTAGCAGAACAACTCACTTATACATGGTAACTAGATGAATATTCACAAGAGATATCAGATGTGATATTAATACATGGTAGTTGTGTTAACAGATGTGATGCAGAGAAGTTCAAAGGAAATGACAGTTCACAGTGCAGCAAGTTAACATTATGATACAGGTGTTGTCCTTGATGATGAAGATCAAAATACTATAGGTTAACAGTATTTAATCATAGTTCAGACTCACAGAATGAAATAAAAATAGGTATACACAGTTTTACCTTAATCAAGCCACGTATACATGTGGATTCACAAACCAAAAGGCGCGTATGTGTATACACTCACTTTCATCACAAGAAAAGTACGTGCATGTTTGAAACTAAATTTTTTGTCCGAGGTATTTGGACCATGGTATTTTTGTATTGGTCCATGGTATTTGGTTTGAGGTATTGACCCCGGGTATTTGGACCAAGGTATTGGTTCTAAGTGGTTTTGGACCATGGTATTGAATAAGGCCTAAGACCATAAAAGGGGAAGAAGATCATTAGGCAAATGCATGGAGAAAGTCTTGAATATTTGATGAAGTGTGAGCTCCAGTATGCAGGTTATGGGTTTATGATCTGAGCCAACGAGGAATCTCAACAACTGATGGAGGACAAGGTCTAAGGATGTATCGGGATCTTATGGCTTGGAATGGATCATCTCTATATGGTTTGATCATGCTTATTCTAGATCTGTATACTGACATGTGTAATGTTCTGTAAATCTTATGATCTAAATCAAGTTTGGAATAGCTACAAAATTATGAATGAATATTTATAGATGTATACAATGTTTGACTTTGATAAAAGTGCATACATACACTGGTTAGATACATATAAGTATCATATACCATATGAACTATGATATTTGAAGTTATAGGTGGTTCTAGTTTTTGATGCAAAGTTATGAGTTCTGGTGACTGTTTACTAGTGTCTGTATTCTGCATATTTAGATTGGTTGATTGTGTTGAGCTTTGATGTTGATGGATGAGATCTAATAATGGATCAGGATCATAATGACTTATATTTATGTGATCTGATGGACTAGATTTGGTTGTTAACACATGTATTATCCTTGTGTATGTAATAATCTGGTATGTCTGAAGTTAGGAAGTACAACGAATTTATAAATAAGTATTTGATGACATATACGCTGGTTTGCTTTGGTGAAGTTGTGTATACATGCTGGTTCAACTCTTCTAAGGTTTCAGTGATTCAGTGTTGGGTGATTCAGAGATTGATGATTGATTGTATCGCAGTGGTAATTGATTTTGAGCTTCAATGTTGTTGATGGGTCCAGTATGAAAATTGGATGAAACGTGGCCTTTAGATTATGGTGTTTTGCTTTAGGAGTATCCAGTATGAAAATTTATGAAACGTGGTCCCTGGAGGAAGAAAGAAGATCATAGCCTTCAATAGGTGAGTACCTACATTCTAGTAAACAAATCAGCTAGTACAAAAGCAAAGTGGGTTGTAGCTCCCTTCCAAGAGAAGTTGGAGAATGAGAGAAGGTTGTAGTCTTCTGCAGGTAGAAGCCTGCGTACTGGTATAAGACTGCTCTAGTACAGAAATATTGTAAAAAGAAGTTTCTTATTAAAGAATGATAGAGACGAATTGCAACAGGTGGTTTTCACCCACATTGGGTTTCCACCTTACGTCATGGTGTTCATTAGTGCTTCTTATGTGTGATGATCTCTTCTATTTTACTGCACCTATTTACTATTCATATGGTTAATGAAGTTTTGATGCACTGATAAAAGATAAAAATTTAACTGAATCATAAGTTTATTGGATATACACTAGTTGTATTAAACACAGTTGCGTGTACACGTGGGTTCCCTTAACTAAAGTAGCGTATATGTATCTGAGTATGAAAAAGAAAAGATGGTGATTTGCTAATATTGATTCAGCCCCCCACCCCTCTGAGTATTATTTCCAACAATTGGTATCAGAGCGGGTCCTTTGGTAGAAGCTTGATCGCTTGAAGGAGATCTGTAGATTAATGGGAAAGAAGCTAAAGAAGAAAGCACCTCAGAAGAAGAAGACATCTCAGAGGAAATATGACAGTGGGAGAATCGATTAGGGGATATGTGGAAGTAACACTTCAGATTCAGAATCACCTCAAAATGAAGATGAACAAGCAAAGCAACTATCAGATATGAATATGTTATCCTCTGGTGATACATTTCTCCATCATTTGAGGATGATGAAAGTGATAGTGAAACAACTAAATTTGCTCTTATGGGTGAGAAAGAAAGATATGAAAAAGAGGAAGAATTAAAAAGGCTTATAGACAAAATTAGAGATCAACAAGATCTATTGCACAAAAGGGAATGTGTCTCCAAAGAAGAAGTTACCAAACTAAAGGCTCAACTAGAGGAAGGAAACAAGGTAAGGAAGCTATTCAAGGAAAAGGAAGATCAATGTCAAAAGTTGTAGGATGAAGTGACATAATTAAGAAATGAAGTAAATAAAAGGAGCAAAACAATCAAGAAACTCAGAGATAGATCCATTTACTATGAAAGTCTTAAAGCTAAGATCCTCTCACTAAAAGAAGATCTCGAAGAATCAAATAAATAGAACAAAGAACTACTCCAAGCTCTTGAAAAACAAGAAAACGAAGGTCTTGAATTAAGAGATTAGTTGGAAGAAGGAAGACAAGCTGAAGGAAACACGAAGAAGTAATATCTTGAGAAGGAAGAGCAACATGAGGTTGAGGTAAATAATAGAAAAGATAAATTAGAAGAAAATGATAAGTTCTTACGATTTCAAGATAGTACTAAGATCTTGGATGATATTCTTAGTAGTCAAAGGTCTCCTACTATCAAAGCTGGTCTTGGTTTTCATGAATCTTTTGAAGGTGAATTTAGTTCATACAATAAGACATGGAAAATCTAAAATGTTCAACAAGGAGATGAGAGGTCAATCCCATCAACAACCAAGGAAAGAAATTCTTCAAAGAAAATATTTTACTCCTAACTATGGAAGTGATAGTCGGTCAATTCCTCAAATGAATAATGTTGAATGTTATGTATGTCATAATTTTGGACATGTTGCAGCTAGATGCAGAAGAAGAATGGTTCAAGACCATCATATAGAAATATCATCACATTCCAGGCACTTTAAGGGATATTGTTTTACTTGCAATATGTTTGGTCACAAAGCGATTGACTGCTATAGAAGGAATATGAAACATATGAGATGTTGTGCATGTAACAAGCTTGGACATATAGCAAAGGAATGCAGGAACAAAATACAGGCACCATACCGAAAGGAGAAAACATCATCACACTTGAAGATATGGAAGAAGAAGGAAGTACAGTCAGAAAAATGTAGCACAACACAATGTATAGACATAACAAACTCAGAGGGAGCTAAAAGTGTGAAACTTCAGTGTTCTAAATCTCATACGCAAGTTCCATGAAGAGAATTCGCATATATACGCAAGTTAGACATTGCATAGTTGTGTATATATGTTAGTTTAAGGAAAAGTAGTGGAACAGGCTCAGGAAAAAGGGTCTGATATGATACAGTTCATTATTTGCTCTATTTGATAATGGTTACAATCTGCTGATGATGTGTGGAAACGTCTTGATCCTCATAAGATGTTTAGAAGTGTTTTTTCCTAACTTGATGATGATGATGCCTTGATACTTCTTGCTGATATATGCATGATCAGATCTGACAGTAAACAAATGGCACAAGTTCAGGGGGAGCATATGCTTTGAATAATGCATTGTTGGCATTATGGTTAGAAGTCCTTGGTGATGATGCTTATATGGCTAAATGATACTGTTATAGACATTTTTGGGAACTTCAACCCCAATCACAAATGTCCATAAACTGAGGGCTCTTAAGTCCCTAAAAGGGTTGCTTCGCTGCCTAAAGGAACAAGGTCAACTGATTACATCATCTCCCAGAAGTTCTCCATAGAAAACTACTCATAAATGGTCAAAACTGGACCATAGTGAAAGCTCCATGCAGAGGGTGCGATGCATATCACCTTCCCAATGTACAGGGTGCAATGCATACTATTTTACTCCTCTGTAGGGTGCGATGGTCGAGAATGGACAAATGGCAGGGACCAAAATGCGAGGTGGAAGATCATGGAATCTTCCAGAAGCTTCCCCTCTGACACTTGCCACTCCATTTTCGACTAGGGATGAGTAAGAGACCTTCATTCTCCAAGTGGAAGCAGGAACTATCAGAGAGAAGACAATAATCAAGATACCAAAATATGACTCACCTCTTTGTAATCATCTATATATGGATCCCTCATCACAGAGATCCAGAGGCTGGAATTTTGTAATCTATAAAGAAGTGTTGTCAGTATTATTGTGTACATTCATAGTGTTGGGTGATTTTGCTTTGCTTGAGGTGAAAGAAGGGCTTCTTAGCTGGAGGATGATGCCAGGTCAGAGCTACTCATGGTTGTAATCCTCTTGCTACTTTTATCTGAATAAAGTTATTCTTGTTTCCTTCCATATCCTGGTGTACACGTTTATATATGCTTGTATATGGTTAATGTACATCTGATCCTACATTATTTGTGAATTTAGATCCTTGTTTCTTGCATAGTAGTATGTTGTTGTGATTCTACAGGTCTTTTGAAGCTGAGCAGACAAAGAGCAGGCAGCAAAACTCTATCAAGAAGGAGATGGAATCAAGCGCAAGACTCAGGTTGGCCCTCTTGGTTCTCCTCTCATCTATTTTCATAAAAGGAATCAACAGTAGACTTTGATTGTTTGTTTCTAAGATAGCCACACATCTTAGTGGGAATAGCAGCATCCGTGTGGACACTATTCCCGTATAACAGATACATCTTGCTATGATATGGTTATGAGTTGTCCATTACAAAATCTCATATGATTCTTGGGGTTACATAGTTGGTGTTCAAATCAGATTTGTGGTTGATTCTCTGATGATGCATATTTGTTGCTTACATGGTGATCTTCATAAGGATAAGGAGAAGTACAAAGCTTGAATACACAACTTCATTACTTGATGATGAGTCACTCATATGCCAATGTCGTCATATGCATAAATATCATATAATATAGTTATGATGCAGGATTCATATAGTTCTTTGTGCTCATATGGTTGAGGATTGTCGCTGTTGATGATATCAAGAAGCCTTGACAAAAGATATTGAGCTCAAGATACATAGTGCTATATATAATATGCTAGATACATGGACGATTACTCAAAAATTGCATTACCTATATGATGATAGGTTGATACTCACATATGTTGATTGATGCTTATCAGATGAGGGATGTTCCCGAGTGATGATACATGGATGAATTCATTAATGGAAGGCTATGATAATGTTCAAAAGGATGAGTTGATATCTATATGCAGACATACCTTGTTACAGGTTGATGATATCTACACTAATGGACATGTACAGGTTGATGCTGGTTTGGATGCTGTTGACAGATGACTATGGAACAGATCATACATTGTGTATGATAGCTGTTGATGACTATCATGGTCTTGTTTAGATATTTGGTCTCTGTTATAAATGTCATGTATATCATTCGATGTAAAGGTCATATCAAGACTCATGATGTAATATTTTGTCTATTATAGTCCTTTGATGAACCCCTTTTGGTCATATGATGTAATTTGTACCCACTCTATGCATGAGAAGGATGATGTAATATTTCATTCATTTATAAACAATTGGTATCGGTATATCCCCACTTGGTTGGGTGGATGAGTCAAGTTTATCCCCACTTGGTTGGGAGAATGAATATATGTATGAGTCATTGGTGATAGGAATGTCAAACTCACATAATTGAGTTATAGAGTCATGTTATTTTCTTGAAAATGTTTTCAGATTCTGCATGTGCTCACGAGGAGTACGGATGATACAGTACATCTTAGCATGAACAAAGGGGGAGTTCAATCTTCAGCATATGCCTAGGGGGAGCATGATATGAAAGTCTTCTGCTCTTAGGGGGAGAAGATCTTGGTCTGCCCTTTGCCCTTGATGTCAAAGGGGGAGAGTGACCTAGTGTTGTTGTTGCCATCAAGTCGAAAGGGGGAGATTGTTGGCATTATGATGAATGTGTTGTACTTGATGGCAACCCTCTTGTAGCAGAACAACTCACTTATATATGGTAACTAGATGAATATTCACAAGAGATATCAGATGTGATATTAATATGTGGTAGTTTTCCTTGATGATGAAGATCAAAATACTATAGGTTAACAATATTGAATCATAGTTCAGGCTCACAAAATGAAAGAAAAAGAGGTATACACAGTTTTACCTTAATCAAGCCATGTATACACGCAGATTCATAGACCAAAAGGCACGTATGCGTATACACGCACTTTCATGCACAAGAAAAGCACGTGCATGTTGGAAACTAAGTTTTTCGTCCGAGGTATTTGGACCATGGTATTTTGGTATTGGTCCATGGTATTTTGTCTAAGGTATTGACCCCAGGTATTTGGACCAAGGTATTGGTTCTAAGTGGATTTCGACCATGGTATTGAATAAGGCCTACGAATATAAAAGGGGAAGGAGATCATTAGGAAAATGCACGGAGAAAGTCCTGAATATCTGATGAAGTGTGAGCTCCAGTATGCAGGTTATGGGTTTATGATCTGAGCCAAGGAGGAATCTCAGCGGCTGATGGAGGACAAGGTCTAATGATGGATCAAGATCTTATGGCTTGGAATGAATCATCTTTATATGGTTTGATCATGCTTATTTTAGATCTATATACTGACACATGTAATGTTCTGTAAATCTTATGATCTAAATCAAGTCTGGAATAGCCGCAAAATTATGAATGAATATTTATAGATGTATACACTATTTGACTTTGATAAAAGTGCGTACATACACAAGTTAGATACATATAAGGAGCGTATACCATATGAACTATGATATTTGAAGTTACAGGTGGTTTTAGTTGTTGATGCAAAGTTCTGAGTTCTGGTGACTATTTACTAGTGTCTGTATTCTTCATATTCATATTGGTTGATTGTGTTGAGCTTTAGTGTTGATGGATGAGATTGAATAATGGATCAGGATCACAATGACTTATCTTTATGTGATCTGATGAACTAGATCTGGTTGCTAACACACATACTATCCTTGTGTATGTAATAATCTGGTATGTCTGAAGTCAGGAATTACAACGAAGTTATAAGTAAGAATTTGATGACATATACGCTGGTTTACTTTGGTGAAGTTGTGTATACACGCTGGTTCAGCTCTTCCAAGGTTTCAGTGATTTAGTGTTGGGTGATTTAGAGATTGATGATTTGTTGTATCGTAGTGGTAATTGATTTTGAGCTTCAACATTGTTGATGGGTCCAGTATGAAAATTGGATGAAACGTGGATTTCAGATTATGGTGTTGTGCTTCAGGAGTATCCAGTATGAAAATTTATGAAACGTGGTCCCTGGAGGAAGAAAGAAGATCGTAGCCTTCAGTAGGTCGATGCCTACATGGTAGTAAACAAATTAGCTAGTACAAAAGCAAAGTGGGTTGTAGCTCCCTTCTAGGAGAAGCTAGAGAACGAGAGAAGGTTGTAGCCTTCTACAGGTAGAAGCCTGCATACTGGTATAAGATTTCTCCAGTACAAAAATATTGTAAAAAGAAGTTTCTTATTAAAGAATGATAGAGACGAATTGCAACAGGTGGTTTTCACCCACATTGGGTTTCCGCCTTACATCATGGTGTTCATGTGTGCTTCTTATGTGTGATGATTTGTTCTGTTTTACTGCACCAGTTTACTATTCATATGGTTAATGAAGTTCTGATGCACTGATAAAAGATAAACATTTAACTAAATCATAAGTTTACTGGATATACGCTAGTTGTATTAAACACAGTTGTGTGTACACGTAGGTTCCCTTAACTGAAGTAGCGTATATGTATCTGAGTACGAAAAAGAAAAGATAGTGATTTGCTAATACTGATTCACCCTGCCCCCCCTCTCAGTATTATTTCCAATAGATTTCATGATCTTAACTCCCAAGAATAATCTAGGAGGACACCCACTCATATTAGGAAGACCTTAACTGGCCACAGCTAATGCTTTTATTAGTTGTAGATCTGGTGACATATATATTTCTGATGGTAATTCAACAAAGAAATTTACTTTGTATCCTCCAACAAAAGTAATCATAGAAATAGATGACAAGGAATGGATTGATGATGAAGATGATATTCAACCTCTCTTTACTATGTCAGAAATTAGTGAAGATAATCAAATTTTGAATACATTGGAAAATTTTGAAACATCTTTAGACTATGATCATGCACAATTTCAAGAAAAATCTAATGTTGAATACTTGTCATCTAGGTAGATGTCTCTCTATTCTATGGAAGATTTTGGTAGCTCTACAATTGAAATTTTTCTAGGTACGACATTGAACATAAAAAAAACTTGGAGAAACTACAACAAGAAGAGCTAACCAAAACATTACAAAAACGTTCTACTGCATTTGCATGGGAGTACACCGACAGGAAAGGTATTGATCCTAAGACTTGTATCCATCATATCTATATTGAGGAAAACAATAGACCAATCAAACAACCTCAGAGAAGAATGAATCCAAATCTTAGGGAAATTGTAAAAGAAGAGCTCCAAAAATTACTCAATGTAAACTTCATTTACCCAATTTCAGATAGCTAATGGGTTTCTCCATCGGTAATTGTGTCTAAAAAGAATGGTCAATGGAGGGTACGCATTGATTACAGAGAATTGAATAAAGAAACCCTTAAAGATCACTTTCCTTTGCCCTTTAGAGATCAAGTGTTAGATACATTAGCAGGTAAGAAGTATTTCTCATTCTTGGATGGTTTTAGTGGTCATAATCAAATTCAAGTAGCACCTAAGGATCAGGATAAAACCAAATTTACTTGTCCATAGGGAAGTTTTGCCTACCGAGTACTTCCTTTTGATTTGTGTAATGCACCTGCAACATTCCAAAGAGCAGTACTAGGAATTTTTTCTGATCTAATAAATGATTGTGTAGAGGTATATATGGATGATTTTACAGTCTATGGAAACACATTTGAAGAAGATTTGGAAAATTTGGAAAAAGTTCTTAAAATATGTAAAGAAACAAACCTTTCACTAAGCCATGAAAAATGTTTTATGATGTTTATAGAAGGTATTGTTTTAGGACATCACATTTTAGGAGATGGGATTAAAGTTGATAAATCTAAAGTTAAAGTCATCTCTAAGTTATCAATTCCAAATTGCCAAAAAGATGTTAGAATTTTTCTAGGATTTACAGGATAGCATAGAAGGTTTATAGAAAACTTCACTAAAATAGCATCTCCACTCTTCAAATTGCTTACAAAAGATTGTCAATTTAGTTGAGATCTTCATTGCCAACTAGCATTTGAAACCTTGAAAGCAAAAATTTTTGAAGCACCTATTTTAAGAGGTCCAAATTGGAAACTTCCTTTCCATATTTCCACAGATGCTTCAGATACAACTCTGGGAGCTGTATTGGGACAAAAAGATTTAATTCCTTATGCCATTTACTATACAAGTAAGAATTTGACTCCCATTGAGTTGAATTACACTGTTATTGAAAAGGAATTTTTAGTTGTTGTTCATGCAATTAATAAGTTCAGAAGATATATAATAGGCTATGAAACCTTTGTTCATACAAATCACTCTGCAATTAGATATTTGATGAATAAACCTATTACTAATGGCAGAGTTACAAGATGGCTTTTACTTTTGCAAGAATTCAACATTATTGTGCTAGATAGACCTGGAAAACAAAACATAGTTGCTTATTTCTTGTCTAGGATTCAAAATATCAAAGAATACTCTCCAGTTGAAGATAAGTTTCCTGATGAATATCTTTTGCAATAACTACTCAAACTCCTTGGTTTGCAGATGTTGCTAATTACTTGGTTACAGGGAAGTTACCTTCACATTTGTTTCCTGGAGGGAAAAGAAAGATTATTCAAGAAAGTGCAAGATATTCATGGATCACTAACGAATTGTATGAAACAGGGCCAAATCTTATGATCAAAAGGTGTGTCAAGGAATATGAAATGCCTGATATTCTCAAAGCACGTCATGATGAGCCATGTGGTGGACACGTTGCTGACAAGAGGAAAACCTATAAAATCATTTCTTTAGGATATTATTGGCCATACATCTTCAAATATGCTAAAGTATATGTCAGAAGGTGTGACAACTGCCAAAGGGTAGGGAAACCTGCTCCCTCAAATGAAATGCCATTACAAACTCATGTACTTATCAAACCCTTTGAAAATTGGACTTTAGATTTTATTGGACCAATTAATCCTCCATCTAAGCAGAAAAAGTATATATTGGTATGCACTGATTATGTCACCAAATGGGTAGAAGCCAAAGCATTACCTTTTTCTAACGAAAAATCTGTAGTTCATTTTCTTTTTGAGGACATCTTTACTTGTTTTGGTGTTCCAAGAGAAATTGTGACAGATCAGGGATCTCAATTCACATCCAACATGATGGAAAGGCTTATGGAGGAGTACAAGATCAATCATAGAAAATATACTCCCTATCATCCACAAGCAAATGGTCAAGTGGAGTCCACAAATAAAGTGATTGAAGGAATCCTCACCAAGACTATACATCTACATAGAAGAGAATGGGTAGAAAGGCTTCCTGAAGCCTTATGGGCCTACAGAACTACATGGAGGAACACAATAGGACATACACCCTATGAACTTGTTTATGGGAAACAAGTCCTGTTCCCTATAGAGTTCCAAATCAGAACTTTTAAGATGGCAATCCAGTTGCAGATGGATTTATCAGAGGCTCAAAAGCATAGACTGGAGCAATTAAATGAACTTGATGAATTCAGGTAAGAAGCAATTCAAAGTACTGGTATAGTCCAACAATAGAGGGCTAAATGGCATGACAAATACATCAAGGAGAAGAGGTTTTAAGAGGGAGATTGGGCATTGTTATTTTATTCAAAGTTTAAATATTTTCCAGGGAAGTTTCAAACTCATTGACTTGGGCCATATGAGATTGAAAAAGTCTTCAGTAATGGAGCAGTGAGGATCAGAACAATAGATGAAAGTCAAAATCCTCTTCTTGTGAATGCTCATAGATTGAAAATATATCAAAAGCCAATTTCAAAGGAGTTCATCAAGATCTTCCAGAACAATTCTGAAATGAATTTAGTGAAGAAGAATCCTTCTTCTCCACCAACTTAGCCTTTGTTTTTCCTATCTAAAAATAAATAAGTGTATAAGGTAGAAAACCAATCATTGATTGGCATGCTTATATAGAAAATACAGGGTGAAAATCAGAGGTTTCTGACACCCTATATTTTCCATTTCCTTTTTGAAAAAATTGGTGACAAAAAGCCACAGTCACTCAGCATTCTGCAAAATTCATTGTCTCATTCCATTTCACTCTTTTTTACTTTTACAGCTTCACTTCTTTCCATTTCCATATTTCACCAATAAGTTTTTATTTTCCCAACATCGCTTTCATATAATTTTTCATTTATCATCATGTCTTATTTTCACTTAGTAGACATTTCCATTTCATTGATTCATAAGCCATATTTTACTCTTTGTTTCACATTCTACAGCCATTTTCACATTCTGCAATTGTTTCCATGTTCTGCAATTGATTTTGTTCCATAGCTGATCCTGTTTTGCAGCTAATCTGATTCTGTAGCAACAGTTTGATTATCAATCCAAGAACAAGTGTCCAGTTCATAACAAAATCTTGTATGCAGGTAATTGAAGATCAATCATGCCTAAAGCACCTATGGAGAAAACATCAAAATATTAGCAAGCGGGAGGTAAAGGTTCCAAAGGTAAAATACAAAGATTTATTTCAAAAATAAATTCGAAAACATAAGCTTATATAACATGTATGATCACATGTCTCCTTAATTAATCACCATGTGATTTGATTGCCATGATGTCTCTGCCATATCTTCTGCCTTCAATGACAAATGGTCCAATGATTACTTCATAGCTGATCTCCACTGCAAACTCCATAACTTGTACTTAACCGGTCCTCCACAGCTACATTTGTTAACGGTCAGGTTAATGACGTGACCTACCTATATACGACTCTTCAAACCCTGACTGTTTATTTATTACATGCCAACTCTTAATTTTTTCTCTCATATTTATGCAACCATTTTGTGTATACACTCATTCTGTTTCCATATATTCCATATCCACAGTCGTTCGGTTTCTTTATACCCAGTTGCTCCATTTCCATATATGCAGTCATTCAACATACAAAGTCCTATTTTTGTATACACAGTCTTCCTACTTTTGTATACACAGTCTACTTATTACCATATTGTTTCTAGGAAAACTAGTGTCCATTCAGATCTGCTAGTCCCACTAAGACGGGTAGCTATCTTAGAAACAAGCAATTCAAAGTAACTTATGTTTTCCTTTATGAGAGATAGATGAGAGAGAAGCAAAGAGTACCAACCTCAGTCTTTCACTTGGCTCCTTGCTTGTTTCCTCTCTCCTTTGATAGAGCTTCGCCACTCCTTTCTCACTTGTCTCGCTTCAAAGAACACCTGTAGAGTCAAAGCAGAAAAATACCATAAAAGCATAGAGATCTATAACCATAAACAATGTAGAATCAGATGTACGTTAACCATACAAATGCATACACAAATACAAGATTCAGAAATATACAAATATATGGAGGAAAACTCAAATAGATTTATTGATAGAAGTAGAAGAAGAGAGGATTACAACCCAACTGTCTGATCTAGCGCCATCCTCCCAGCATGAAATCCCTCTTCACCTCATGAATAGCTAGATCACCCAACAATATAATGTTTCATAGAGAAACCAACAACACTTCCTTACAAAATAAAAAATTCTAGCCTCCGGATCTCTAGGATGAGGGATCCATATATAGATATTTGCAGGGGGGTGAGTCAACTTCTGGGATTTTGATTAGTGTCATTCACTGATAGTTCTTGCTTCCACTTGGATATTCATAATATCTTACTCATCCCTGGGCGAATTCAGAGAGGCAAGTCTCATATGAGTAGTTTCTAAAAGATTCTCTGAGTTTCCACCTAGCAAACTGGCTCTGCCATTTGTCTGCTCTCGCTCATCACACCCTATAGAAGGGCCTTTCAGTATGCATTGCACCCTTTATTTGTAACAAGTGAGATGCATTGCACCCTCAGAATGGAGCAGTCTGTATGGTCCAGTTTTGACCAATTCTGAGCAGGTTTTCAGGGAGAACTTCTGGGAAATTATGTAATCAGCTGACCTTGATCCTTTAGGTTATGAAACAACACTTTTAGGGGTTTAGAATCCCTTTTTTTATGGACATATGTGACTGGATTTGTAGTGCCCAAATATGTCTATAACAGTTTCCCCCTAAAGCGTGAGGTCGTAAATCTTCTGATGTCAGGTGAAATGCTTTATCATGAGGATTCGATGTTTTTTGAACTGGAAGGTGACCTGTAATAAGATACAATAGAATAAAGTATCTTCATAATATTTTCATGATCTAACTGAGGCAGGCGTTCCCATGATTAGCTTTATAAATTCATTTTCATGTACATAGGACAGACAATCGTCTGTGTGGCAGACTGATGATTCTGGTAAAGACATCATCCCTTAGCTTGGATGATTATCTGTGTAGCTATGGAGTACGTTTGATGTCTTTATTTTCCTGAATATATCGTAGCTCGGATCGATAAAAACAGATCTGAGGTCTTCAAACTCATTCAATCTTCCCTCGAAGTACAAGTCGATCCATGTGAAAAGATGTTTTGATGTCGAACATGGAAAGACATCGGCTGATTACCAGTGAATGATGTAAGCTGTTAACAGGCGTGAGAGGAATCATCGATAATGATAATGAACCTCAAGGTACTGTAGTACAATTCATGTGGTGTGATTACATGAGTCGATGTCAAACACCACGCAAAATCTTTTGATCGAAGGCCATTGATGTAAACCTGTCGCCGGAAGTGAGAAACTTGCCATTGAGGCATGCAAGCTTCAAAGTACTGAAAGGGTTGTTCCTAAATCAACTTCTTGGATAATGAGATGATTTCGGAAAGAAGTGACCCATCTTAGGAGGGCCTTAATGAATCCCACATCTACGACACGGAATGGAGCAAATGATTTTGTGAAGGTGAAAACGATCTGATGATACAAGGTTCAAGGTGGTGGTCATGAAAGAATGGAGTGTGAAGGTATTGCAGTGGATGAGGCATAAGCTGGGTTAGTGAATTCTCTGAGCAACTTCTCTTGAGCATATCAGCGACACTGAAATGGATTGGTAGCATTAACCCCAAAAATGAATGGTATGGAGGACCAATGGTGATATGACCGGTGAATGGAATAACCCAACCCGACTCATGTTCAAGAGCAACCTGCTACCAATGAAGTTCTTTAAGTTTTCTTCCCTTTTTCCTCAGTCATTGTTGACCAGTACCTCTTTGTTTTTGTTAATCTTGAGGAGGATAACATATGCTTGTTCTATAATTTTCCCTTCAAGCAAACTTGTTGCAATGTTTTATCGAGCCTAGTGATAATGAAACTCGCTCTTGCCCGTATGGACAAGCTCGTCGCTATTGTTTTAATGAGTTTATCGACAAAGATAACTCAGTCCTTTTTATTTTTAGAGAGTCTGAAAGAGACGGAAAGCAAACTCTAGTAATCCTTTTTCGTAGTATAATCCCTTAAGTCAGAAAAAGTATAAAATAATATGAAAGGGATGACTTTTCCAATCACTTTAGCAAGCCAAAAAAGACAAGTGCTCTATCTTTTTGTGTAATGATCCCTTAGGTCCAAAAAGATTAAAATATAGAGGAGGGATGGCACTTCCAATCACTTTAAGAAGCTGGAGAAGCCAATTGCTCGACAATCGTTTCATATTTTACGAGTCTAAAAAGAGCTTAAAAGAGACTCGTTTTTGAGGAACGAGTGATGTTTTTAGGTAGCAACGGGTTCCAGGTAAGTTTGGAACATTTCAATCATGGCAGTGTAAAGAAGGTGGTTAACATAATCACTCATCATAGTTGTTTCTCAAAAGGGTAAACAATCAAGTGGAGGCATATGATTGGCTAAAAAATGGAGGTGATGGTAAGACCACGACCAAGGCTCAAAAGCTGATAGCAATTCGATCACAAAGGTTATTTACCAAGGGTGGATTCATTTTTTAATGAGCTTGAATCTTTAGAAACTATTCTCAGTGCTGGGTTTATTTTTTAATGAGCTTGAACTTTGCGGAAACATTGCTCATTCTAGTCATCTATTAAGGATATCTCTCATTAGTAGGTTCATTTTTTAGTGAGCTTGCCCCATGCGAAACTTTGTTCATGAGCCTTTTGTATGCAAGTTAGGAATGACCAACTATTGTCCTAAGGGTTAATGAACTACTGAGGTTAGGTAGGATAGTTTCGTACAAAACATTTCCTTTGCTTTGCTGGTGTTGTTAGCCCCTACAAAGGTGAATGGTGGATCAGACCAATCACCTAACTTAAGCAGTTGAAATAAGTAAAAACTACGAGGTTAGAGTTACGTTGGTTGATTTTGACTTGCATAAAAAAGGTTTGCATGCCCCCAGGTATAAATAAAAGTAGAGTTTCCAGGTTACCATATGGAAGTTCTTGCATTAAATCAAGGTTGTTTTGTCCACGTTGTAGACAAAACACTTCCTTGGCTATGTCCATCGAAATAGACAAAGGTGAAAGGCGTGGATCCACTTCCAATCACATAACCTTCAATGAGGGAATCCTATTCCAGACTGATCCCATATCCTAAATGGACGGGTGTGTCAAATTGGTCATATATCCTACAAGGAAACCTATCTTTTACCTGGGTTCGCCTACCGAAGCAGACCAGGGTGCATGCCCCCTGGGTCTTTTCACATTCATTGAATCACTTGCATTCATCAAGTGGATGGACTGGAGGTTGATGAGACATTCCTTATGCAAAGAGACAATTTAGGGATGGCATTTGATTAGTAGCCATGTTTGAACCGGGGAATGAAAGCTGGTCAACAAGTTGTACCATTCTGCCTTCATAAGGGAAACACATCACTCGAAAGAGTGAGGAAATAATAGCTCCCATGCTATTATTGTGGTCATGTCCAAGGCATAGATTGTAATCTAGCGGCCCTTGGACTACCATCACGTTCAAGTGAATGGTTTTCCTTCTCAAAGGTATAGGCAAATTTGGAAGGATCTCTAATGATCAACTGGTTCCTTTATTGAAGCTTGACAAATTTCGTATCTCAGGCAGAAGTGATGGTGAATCAAGTGCTTTCGAAGCAGTTGAGGAAAGGATACCCACAGAAGCCCCTTCATCTATGATAGTTCCAGCCATGATCATTTTGTAAGCTTGTACTATGATTCAGAATGGTACATTAGATGGAAGGCGGGGTCTCGTTAGTAGATTCCAATCAAAGGAAACGACTAGATTGCTTGGAGGAGGGACCGAATAAACCGTTGGATGAATCTCTTGAAATGAGGAACTTTCCTCCTGTGGTAAAGGAACAGGTAGATTGCCCCCATGTTCAGTGGATTTCGTGTTAACAAAAACAATTTGAACGGTGTCATTCTCATTCTCTTTGGAGATTGTATCATCTAAAGGTGGACCTTCTGAAGACAAGACTGGGTCGACTGTCATCTCGACCTATTGAATTTGGTATGGTGTGGACTCAGAGGGTTTATCTTCGATGATAGGCATTTCGACCAACAACGGAGGTATGTCAGAAAGATTTTCAACTAGTGATGGACTTGGCAAGAGTTTCTTGTATCCAGGTGGAAGTTGATGTGGTGAAGTAGGATGGTTATCCAAGAATCTTTTAGCTTTGTCCAGAAAAGGACAACGGTGGAGGGCATGATCGCCATCACACAACCTACAAGGAAATTTAGATCTTCCGTTTTATCCATTGAATTCATTTTGACTAGTTGATGGTGTACTCTCAACATGATCGATAGAGGTTGAAGACACCGAATTGTTCTAGCGGGGAGACCAGTCTCTCAAGATCTACAGGATGCAAGGACAATCTCAATGATAGTGGTCTCCTTTGCAAATGACACATGGAGATTTGGGTTTGGATGATGTAATGTGTGGATTTTTGCCAGATGATGCATGGTTGCCCCCTTTCACTATTGGCTTCTTCTTCTTCTTCTCCTTATCTTTCTTCTTCTTCTCAATTACTTTGGTTTTAGTGTTACTAGTTTCATCAAACGAAGAGGAAGAAGGAGAGGGAGAAATAAACGAAGTGGAAGGTGGGGGAGAAACTTCAGTATCATCTAATTTCTAATTCGATTGCTGAGGAATTATGGTGTTTTGAACAACAGAGGTCGAGGATAGCCATACTAGCAGGCCAATTATGAGTCCTGGAAGGGACAATGTAGCCTTGTATGGAGCACTAATATCTCCCCAAGAAGAAAAAGGACTAGGATTTCCCCCAAGGGGAAACCCTTGATTGGTGGACTCCATTTTCTCAACCTAAGACCAATGAGGGAACAATGATGTTATTCCGAATAAAATAAATTTTATGACACTTTGACACAACTTGCTTTTTCAATTTTTAAGAGTCGAGAAAAAGTTAAGTATGACTCTAGTCACCTTTGATTTTCAATGATCCTAAAGTGACAAGTGCTCATATGGACCTTTTCTTTTAAGGAGTCTAAAAAGGAACGAAAGTGACTACTCTGGAAATCTAGATAGAGGGATTACCAAACCAATCACAAATTTACAATATACACCTCAGTGGTAAATTATAGAGAAATTACCAAGGATTTTACTTACGACGGTCAATCTTCCTAAATGTTGTGTTCAGTGCATTGTGATCGATAGGGTGGCAGACATGGATTCCTAAGGATAAAGGATAACAACCTATGGTGGTCTCCCAACATATACTTGACAGTATGTGGGAGCACAAGTCCGTACTGGCACTTTTCATCTCAAAGAGGAGGAATCACCCAACCTACAATCAAAACAATAGTTACCAGGTTTTACAACGCCGGAACACGTCTCTAGCCTAGACTTCTAGATGTTGTGCATTAGGTTCCAAAGCATTTTATGTTCATTGAGGTTTATTTTACAATTGATCTTTCTTAAGAAGATTTCCTTTCAAGGTTCACCACGTGATGTAGATATACAATTCCTAAATATGCAATCTAAGACGATAAATAGTCATTTATTTTCTTTTAGCAATGAAAATCCTAGCTACTAAGGAAAGAGGAGTAAAATTCTTTGAACATAGAGTAGAGAGCACACACTAAATGCACTTTTCCTAAATCAATTTCCGCATGCAGTCTAAATGAAAATGCACATACATGTATTTTCTTTTCAATTTCCTTAATATGAGAATGACAAAAAGAAAACTAAGTACAGATCTGAACTACTTTTCCTCAAAGCGACACTTTAACAATTTCTTTCAAAAAACGAAAGGAAGACTAAGATGGCACTTTCACTTTCGAATGGAAAACTATATTCGACACTTCAAAGAATTGATAATTCAAATCAAATACAATGGGAAAAGTGTAATCGACTATCTAAAAGAGAAAGACTTTACGACACTCTTTTTCTTGACTGAAAATGACAGTTGCGACACTTTCGAATCAAAAGACGACAATTCGATTAACCTACCATTTGCAAAGGAGGACGGTAAATAATGAAAAATACATAAAAAGCATTCACAATTCCTTATCAGTGGAGGCTGAATAATGTAAAGGAAGAAGGTTTCAACAATGATGTACTGATCATAGACAACAAAACTACTGAATTTGGAGAGAGAAATATTCTCATTCAATCATTACACCTGTCCTTAAGGGAAATAGGGATGTATCTCACCTGCAACACACATGAGGTGCGATGCATCTAGATTGCCAATGAGAGATAGTGCGATGGTCCAAGGATGAGATTGAGCTTGGTTTTCACCCATAGTTTGCAGCTAAGTTGAGGGATTTAGCCCGAGCTTATGATAGACAGTAAACACAAAGTATAGGGGCTGATTTAATGAATTTATTGAGCTACCACCAGGGCACTTAGGATTTTTTCAAGTCATATGTTCAGTTCATAAACCAACCAGGATATTGACTGAAGCAGCGTTGATTTACTTTACAATTGCATGGAAAAAGAAATTCGAGGGCTAGTTGGCTTAACTTCAGGCTCCATCTGTAGTTTATAAAGCAAACAAAAGTAACAAACAAACAAACTATTCACTCCCTAGTGGAGTCACCATTTTATTTCCAGGAAAACTAGTGTCCATTCAGATTTGGTAGACCCACTAAGATGGGTAGCTATCTTAGAAACAAACTATTCAAAGCAACTTGTGATTTCCTCTATGAGAGATAGATGAGAGAGAAGCAGTGAGTACCAACCTCAGTCTTTCACTTTGCTCCTTGCTTGTTTCCTCTCTCCTTTGATAGAGCTTCACCACTCCTTTCTCACTTGTCTCGCTTCAAAGGACACCTGTAGAGTCAAAGCAGCAAAATACCATAAAAGCATAGAGATATATAACCATAAACAATGTATAATTAGATGTACATTAACCATACAAATGCATACACAAATACAAGATTCAGAAATATACAAGTATATGGAGGAAAACCCAAATATCTTTATTGATAGAAGTAGTAGAAGAGACGATTACAACCCAGCTATCTAATCTAGTGCCATCCTCCTAGCATGAAAGCCCTCTTCACCTCATGAAAAGCTAGATCACCCAACAATACAATGCTTCACAGAGAAACCAATAGCACTTCCTTACAAAATACAAAATTCCAGCCTCTGGATCTCTAGGATGAGGGATCCATATAGAGATATTTGCAGGGTGGGTGAGTCAACTTCTGGGATTTTGAGCAGTGTCATTTCACTGATAGTTCTTGGTTCCACTTTGAGATTTCATGATCTATTACTCATCCCTCGGTGAATTCAGACAGGCAAGTCTCATATGAGCAGTTTCTAGAAGATTCTCTGAGTTTCCACCTAGCAAACTGGCTTTTCCATTTGTCTGTTCTTGCTCATCGCACCCTACAGAAGGGCTTTTCAGTATGCATCGCACCCTCTGTTTCTAATAGGTGAGATGCATCACACCCTCAGCATGGAGCAGTCTATATGGTGCAATTTTGACCAGTTCTGAGCAGTTTTTCAGGGAGAACTTCTGGGAAATGATGTAATCGGTTGACCTTGATGCTTTAGGGTATGAAACAACACTTTTAGGGGTTTAGAAGCCCTTGGTTTATGGACATATGTGATTAGGTTTGCAGTGCCCAAATATGTCTATAACACATATACACAGTCATTCCATTTCTTAGAAAGTGAGAGTAGTTTTGAAGGGTAACCGAGAACAGAGGATATGGGACTTATTGTTAGCACTGAACCCGTAGGGGAAAAATACATGGAGGGATATTTGCAGCTATAGGGAAAGTTAAAAAAGGCTGGATGGTTGTGTTTTATTGAAACATTTAATGATTACCATAAGGAAATCACTAAATCCTTTGCCAAGTCATTTGATGGCATGGGAATGGAAATAGGGGACATCAAATTTGCAGTTACCAAGTCCTTCATAGCAGAAGCAATAGAACTCCCAAGGCTAGGAGAAAGGTGGTTTAAAAACAAAGAGTTTCATGATGAATCTTGGAAGGTGATTCTTCAAAACCCAGGTATGGATGTTTCAGTCTTTAGAAAAGGGATTCCAATTTCTGCACTCAAAAACAAATGGAGTAGCATGTTGTTAATACTGCAAAAATTCATTACATGTGAAGGGAGGTTTGGGTCTATGTATGTTTATCATATATGATTGTTAATGAATTTTCTAGAGAATGGAACCCTCAATCTTCCCTTTTTCCTTTTGAATAGTCTAAGAAGAATGGAAACAAATGTTCAAAAGAAAGTTAAATCAATAGAAACCACTCTATATCATTATGGACTAGTGAAGATTTTAATTGAATTTCATTTGAGAAGTGTAGCGGATACATGGGAAGACTTATTGGTAAGGAATTTCTTCCAAGATTCTCCAGATTTATCTAATGGAAGTTCTATTGAAAGAAGTAAAAGAAGAAATATCAGCATTGAAAGTTCCTCACAAAAAGATGATGCAGAAATCACTCCTACACTAAAGGTTAAGAAGCAGACTAAGCTGAAGAGAAAAATGAAAGAAAGGGTTGAAGAAATCAATAAGTACATCCTTGAACCTTCATCACCTCAAGAAGATGAACAACTACTTTCTGAAAGACTAACCAAGATCAAAAAACAAATCAAGAAAAATAAGGAGAAAGGGAAGAGGAAAAATGACACAAAAGAAGAAACCATAAGCTTCCAAAACTTGAGGAGGAGCTCTAGACTCCAAGGCAAGGTGAAGAAGGTGAAATCAAAAGAGGCCCAATTTATAAACTTGGAGGAAGAAACCCTAGTTCAGTCCCTTGATAGTATTCCATATGAATAAAGTCCACAAAACTCTCCTCCACAGAATTTTGAAGGTAGCCCAAGTAGAGCTTCTCCTGGCATAGGTCTAGTACAACAACAAATCTATGACTATATAGAGTCATTAGAGAAAAAGAGTACCTCAGTATACCCAGGAACTTCAGTTAATCCAGAGCAGCCTGTCACCCAATAACAAACTCTAATTAGCTCTCTCAAACAAGAGATCCTTGAGCTAGAAACTCTTAACAAGCACAACCAAAAAGAAAATGAACCCTTGAGGGAACAAAATAAGCTCGATAGAGCTATTCATGAAAACACAATGTTACACTTGGGATTATGGTACAAAAAGAACAGGAAGCTAAAAAGGAAAAATAAGAAGCTGAGAAGAAAACTCATTAACCTCAAATACATATTTCTTATGAGGAATCCAAGGATGGCAGTCAGTGCAAAGAAAAGAAAGAAGAGGAAGTTGGATGTGTTGGCAAAACTGTCAGAACAAATGCAATAGGAGGAAGTTCACAAATTTGATTGCATGGGGACATGCAATGGTTTTGTAGTGGGGATATGTTGAGCCTCAAAACTGCCCTTTCCTTAGCAACTCCTCTCATTCCTTTTCTTTGTTTTTTTATGAAGAAAATGCATTCCTATCATCAATGACCAATATATATTTCCTTAAGGAAGACATTTGGTGATTTACATGTTATGATTTTATGTTTTTCTGTTTGAATAAATTTTTGTCTTTTATCTATAGAACACAGCCTATTCTGCAACTAATCAGCTATTCTGCAACCACTTCCATGCTTTAATAGGTTCCAGGTGTTAGAAGGAGAAAATAACTACATGGGTAGCTTGGAAATCATCATGACATGGATCATGTCCTATTCACCTAGCCCAGGTCAACAAGGAAGATGGTACAAGACTCTGGTCAATGGAGAAGTCAAACGTAGAGACTGAAGGCAACATGACTCTGTTTCGTGGATAATTAACACGCTTCACAGTAATGGGAAGCGTTATCCAAAAAAACTTCCAAAAACCACAGACTCCAACAGCCATATGTGCAACCAAATCCAACAACCATCATCTTAGATTTATGTCTCCAGCAGCCGAGAAAGAATTCTGTGTGCCTATTTGCTATGTGTTTTTAGCTATAGCTTATTTTTCTCCACAAATAGTTGCATAATTTTCTTATAAATACCTGTGTAAAGAACTCAGAACCAGTTCAAATTTCCTCATGTATTAAGCTCAGACTACTACTCTGTAATTTTGAAAAACTCATTTCCTATGTTTTTTTAATATGAAGACCACAAGTTTTATGGATATGTGAAGGAGTCTCTTGGAGTTTGATTAAGTATGCATAACTTGATCGGTTGTAGAGGGCCCCTTCACTGACTGAGGTTTTATTTCATTTTGTTTTATGTTTTCTAGTTAACTGTTAATTCATCATTTCTTCCACAATGTCCATAACCATTTTTCATACTAACCTTGCTTATAACGCAATATTTGTCATTTTGTTACTAATGCAGAATAGCTTCTTTCAGTACAGAATAACTTCTTTTTGCTTAATTTCTTTCTATTTTTTATCTGTAGTTAGAAGTTTAAATCCAGTATTATAATGTAGTTTTTTTTATTTACTATTTCACTAGTCTTTAAGTTTTCAATTAGACTTATCAGTGCCATTACAGTTCTTGCCATTTTCTTACTAGTTTATTGATTCATGGTGTAAATGAATGTTTCTGAAGAGCCCTTCTAGTTGATAACTCATCTTAAACTAAGTGGTTGAATACTTCATTCATGCAATGAGTCTTTTATGAATTTTTACATTTATCTTTTCTTAGAATAATGAAGTACAAAATTCCTCAAAATGTCACCACAAGGAGGTTTTTCTCCCAAAATTGAGAGGCAGAGTACCTAAGCACTTCATTTAGTTTTGTTTCTATAGTAGATTAGTTGCAATTTCATTTTCAGTCTTAGTATTTCATTTAGTTTTGTTCTTGTAACATAATAGACAATAGTTGCAATTTCACTTTTAGTTTTCAATATTCCATTTAGTCTTGTTTTTTGTAATTGAATAGATAGTAGTTGTAATTTTACTTTTTAGTTTGTAGCTCATGATTCTGAGATAATGATATGACTAGAAATAGAAACTCTGTTTTCATTCCTTGACTAAACTTTTCTTCCAAATCTTACTTAAGCTCTTTTTAGCTCTCATTTCTTTAGGTTCTTAGCAGTCTTTACAAAAGTTGGATTTAATATTTTGTTAAGTACATTGTAAATGATTAGGGATTAAAGGATCAAAAACCCCCAGAACAACATAAAACTCAAAAACAATGAAGTAAGAAGGGTCATCTAGCACATATAGTGCACTACATTAGTTTATGATACCCGGATTGATAATTTATGTAGAGCGATTTAGGACACTAAATTGACCAAACAATTATCAATTGCTAAAAATGTGTTATTGTATGTAGATTATTTTCCTTTACTTTGAACGATAAAGCTAAACATGATATATAGCATTACCAACCAAATCCATTCATGGCTAGAAGCAATTAAGGGAATTTTTCTTAGATTCTCATTATAATTATCACATGAAAGCATTGTTGCAGGAATTAGACAAGTTTTTTAGAATAAACCATAATTCTATTGAAGATTATAGTATGGTATTTAAGAAATTATATAAGGCATTTTGTGAAATTGAGAGGCCCTCTAAGCGAGGGATGGTTGAGTGGTTCTTCGATGCTCTCACCATTTATGAACAAGAATAAATACCATTAGAATGTGAGGAAAATGAAGTTAGATTAAAATTCCAAGAAAATCCTTTGTTTACTCAGAGTACAAGGACTCTATTTCCAACTTTCTCTATTCTTTGGATATGCACTCTAAAACTATTCAAATACTCCTCCAAATTTATTTGTTTCTTAGTGAGGGAATTATTTACACTTCATATTACATAAATTTTACCTTCCATGAGGTTTCATCTTTACAATTTATCTTATTCAATTCTTACTTCTCAATATATATTGGATATTAATAATTTCAACTACTTACTCAAAATAAGTGTTAGTGATTCCTCAAAAAAGAAGTATTGGTGATAATAAAAGAAAAAAATGATTCTTTTCTCAAGTAATTTTCAATACAAACTCTCTAATTTTTTTTGGTTCAATGTTAGAGCCTTATTAATGATGTTCAAAAAATAAGGTAGGTGTTTCAAAATGGATAAATAAATTGAAAGAAACATGAATTTTAACCCCTTGGATAATAAAATTTCATTATACATCTATGATAGAAGCTTATGATGAAATTAGTGAGGATTTTTAACAAGGTTGCACACAAATTTTAGCCATGTTCTCATTCAAAGATTAAATATATTTGAAGCTTAATCTAATTAGGGATATAGATCAATCTTCACAAATAATTCAAATTAGTGTTCAGCTAACATGAGAGTGATTTAATGGGAGAAAATGTAAAAATACCATTTCATCTTTGGAAATGAACATCGTGAATAAGGCCTCTATATGTGACCATGGATTATGAATTTTGTCCTGGAGTGTGAGACTTTTTCCTCAGTCCCGGTTTGGGTAAGAATCTACTCTCTACCTCTTGATTACTGGCAAATGGAATCCTTATCTGCCATAGGAAATAAGTTAAGGCGTTTTGTCAAAGTTCTGAGGCCATTAGAAGGGGAAAATATACTTCCTTTGCAAGAATATGTGTGGAGATGGATCTCTTTGGAGCTCTACCGGATGAGGTAATATTGGAAGTGTTTGATGAAGAATGGGTGCAAACAGTAGATTATGAACATATTCCATTCAGATGTCACAAATTCCATGAGCATGGGCACCTATTCAAAGACTGCCCTCTCAGTAAAATAGAGAACAAGAGTAAAGCTAACATAATGAAAGATACTGAAAACTTTCACAAAGTGGTACATAAAGGAAAAGGAGGCAAAAGGGGGCCAAAGCTACATCAAACAGAAGGGAAACAAGCCAATCATAATAGGTTCCAAGTACTAGAAGAAGAAGAAGTGATAACAAAAGTAGATCAGGCAAAGGGAGGATGTTTAATGGAGGAGGAGAAAGAAGAAGATGGTGAACAAACACAAGATATTAATAAATAGAAAGAAACTATGAGGAGTGATGCAGAACTGGAGATGGATGAGGAAATTACCCGCAGTGAGATGGAAATGGAGGACCACAAACTATAGGAGATTCTTGATAAAGAGAACCTAGATCTGGAAGGATTCTTGAAACAAGGAACCAGGGAGGGGGTATACTCATTCCCTCTAGAGGAGTTCAATAGAGTTCAGCAACTATTTATATGGAAAACTCAGACCAAAGGGCTGGAGAAGCAAAGAAGAAATGAAAAGCAGGGCAACGAAGGTGTGAAAACTATGAAAACCACACCAGGATTAGCACCCAAAAACCTAGGAAAGAAAACAGGCAGGAAAAAGCAGATCAAGCTATTGATGGAATGTGGAAAGCCAATGACAGATTCAGGTAAGATGAAAGACCTAACTAGCTACTCCTTTACAAATCTTTAATAATGAAGTTCACTTCTTGGAATATCATGGGTCTAGGTAGTAAAAGAAAACAAAGATTACTTAGTAATAGAATGAAACAAGTAGCTCCGGATGTGATTTTCATCTAGGAAACTAAATGTTCCATTCAAAAAATAAAATAAATTCATAGCAAATGGCTCAATCGATTTGAGTTTCTGGTAGTGAAAGCAGAGAATACATCAAGAGGCATACTCACTATTTGGAACCCCCAAAAAATTGGCATAATAGATGCTGAGGCATCTAGGGATTATTTATCAGTGGTCATTCAGCCTGTGGGGGATAAGGAAACCTACCTGGTCACGAATGTGTATGGCCCCCAAATAATGTATGATAAACTTAGGTTTCTAGATTCTCTGGAGGATCTCAGAGATAGACATGCGGGAATACCATGGATCTTGGGGGGGTGATTTCAACATGATCAAATCACTTTCGGAGAAAAAATGGGGAACCAGAATTCTAAGCAAAGACTCTTTGGAATTTCAAACTTTTATAGATAATATGAAGCTAGTGGACATTATAACGAGTAATCGTCTCTTTACTTGGAACAATTAAAGAGGAGGAGAGTCTCACGTGGCCTCAAATTAGACAGATTCATAATCTCAGAGGACCTTATGCTCATTGACAAGGAAATGATAGCCAGAGTTCTCTCCTTTGGAGGCTCAAATCACTAGATGGTTCAACTGGAGGTTTAGGGCATTGGTACCCCCAGGAATAGACCTTTTAGATTTGAGAATATCTAGCTCTCCCACCCAGATTTCATCAACAACATTGCCAACTTGTGCTGAGAAGATTTGAATATTCAGGGTACAAGAATGTTCCTTCTTCAAAAAAGACTAAAACACATCAATCTCAGGCTCAAAGATTGGAACAAGAATGAATATGGCAATATTTTTGAAGCAAAAAAATCTATTGAAGGTAAAATGCAGGAACTCAACCAAGCCCTTATCACGGATGGCTATGATAAAGTCGGAAGTGATCAAGTTACCAAATATCATCAAGATAGGGAGAATTTAAGTAAATAAGAGGAAATATTTTGGAAACAAAAATCTAGAGTTCAATGGCTAGAAGAAGGAGAGCATAACACTAGATTTTTCCATAGATCCACTATGGCGAATAGAGCTCATAACAGGATTTCTTCGATCAAGGATGAGGGAGGTAATCTTCTCAATTCTCATGAAGAAATAGAAATTGTGCTAGTTCAACACTTTTGAGGTATAGCAAAGGAAACCTATTCAGATAGAGAACATTCCATGAGGGACTTAACAAGACATATACCTAGGCTGGTGTCTAGAGAGGACAATTTCAACCTTAATAGGCCAGTGGCTAAAGAGGAGGTTAGTGAGGTCCTCAAAGAAATGCAGAATGGTAAGGTGCCAGGCCTGGATGGTTTTAATGTAGATTTCTTTAAAGCTTGCTGGAATATAGTCAAACAAGATATTTTGAATGTAGTAGAAGATTCCAAGATGCATAGAACTATTTTGAAGGAACTCAATACCTCCTTTATCTCCCTGATCCCTAAACAATACTTGACTCAAACTCCTAACAGGTTTAGACCCATAGCTTTGTGCAATGTGGTTTACAAGATAATATCCAAGGTTGTGGCCAATAGACTAAAACCTCTTCTTCCTACCCTTTTTTCTGTGGAACAATCTAGATATGTGGAAAGTAGAAAAATTCTCTATAACATCATTTAAGCACATGAGGTGGTTCACTCTCTGAATAGCAATAGGAAGGCTGGAATGATCATGCAATTGGACATAGCCAAAGCTTATGATAAGTTCAATTGGACCTATATCAAGAAAGTTCTTATTGCTTTTGGGTTTGATCACAACTGGGTTAGATGGTTCATGGCCCTGGTTACTTCTTCCAACTTTTCAATTTTGGTTAATGGTTATCCCTCATAGACTTTTATTCCTTCAAGAGGCCTCGGGTAGGGAGACCCACTCTCTCCCTTTCTCTTCATCCTCATGATGGAAGGACTAGGTCAGTTTATCAAACATGCAAAATAAGTTGGTAAGATCAAAGGTCTCCAACTTTCTGATAATGGACAAGCCTTGATTCATCAACAATTTGTTGATGATACCATGCTGCAGGGAATCCCCACAGTCAAAGAATCTCTTGCATATAAGCAAATCCTAAGTGACTTTGCCATGGCTTGAGGCATGGAAGTTAATCTCTCCAAATCTAAGATTTTTTTCTTTAATTATAATATTTCTATTCAAAGGAATATCTCCAGAATTATGAGCTTTCAAAGGGAGATCCTCCCATCAAAATATTTGGGAGTTCCTCTAATTGCTAATCCTTTACACAAGAGCATATGGGAGCCGGTGATTAATAAGTTGCAAGATAAAATCAGGAAATGGACTGGGAGTTCCTCTAACTGCTAATCCTTTACACAAGACCATCTGGGAGCCGGCGATTAATAAGTTGCAAGATAAAATCAGGAAATGGACTATTAGATCTTTAAACTTGGCTAGCAGGTTGGTGCTTACAAAGGTTGTCCTTCAATCAATCCCAGTCTTCATGCTATCAGCTCTCCCAGCACCAAAGGAGTCCTAAAACAACTTAGAACCATACAAAGAGACTTTCTTTGGGGCAAGGGGGAAGAAAGAAATAAATGGGCCTTCGTAGCCTGGGAAAAAATATGCAAACCTAAAAACCATGGGGGTCTTGGATTGGATGATCCTGAGATTCTAAGCAAGGTTTTAGGGGAAAAATTGTGGTGGCATTGGGTAAAAGACCCAAAGGCTCAGTGGGCTATTATTTGGAAAGAAAAATATGCCAGCACTTGGCAAAATAATGATCACATAAGGATGTCTGGAAATATAAAGGGCTCACACATTTGGAATAAGGCTTGGGAGAACAGGGGCTTAGTACAAAAAATAGCTTCTAGGAAATCAGAGAGGGAGACTTAGCTTTATTTTGGGAGGATAAATGGCAAAAAGAACCTATACTGTTAAAACAGGACTTGGGAGACCTCAAGGAAGAGATAGATACTAAAGGGTTATCTAAGGTAAAAGATTTTTGGGACCAAACCAATAGTATAGGAAAATGGAGAACTTAGAGGAACTTTGACTATAGGGATGACAACCCCCTGAAAGCTAAAGCCGAGGCATTAATGAAAATGTTAGAACAAAGGAAGATTTTAGTGTTAGGGGGGCATGACCAACTGAGATGGGGCAGCAATAATGAGGGTACCTTTAATCTTAAGGAGGTAAAACTCATTCTCCTTGAACTAGGTGCCCATGTTCTGGATAGATTTGGCAAGACGTATGGAGGCATCAAGGTTGGATGAAAATTAAACTCATGTGGCTGGTTCAGCATAAGAAAATTTTGACCTGGGATAACATTCGAAAGAGGGGTGTCCTGGGGCCTTCTAGTCTCCAACTCTGTGAAGCCCAAGAGGAAACAATGGAGCACCTTCTCAACAATTGCATTTTTACCTCCAAGTTGTGGGATTCTTTTGCCACCATTTTCCAATAGACCAATAGGGACAAAGGGATTATTATCAACACCATAAACAACTAGAGAAGAAGCTTTTCAAATTACGAATTTCTTGGCTCAGCATGGGCTCTTACACCAAGCTTCATTATATGGAATGTTTGGAAAGAAAGGAACAATAGAATCTTCAAGAATGAAAAGAAGCCCTCCTAATGCCTTTATGAGTAGATCTTAAAACAACTTAAGGAGACGGTTGGCACAACAGTGCGAAGTATCCCTAAGAACCCTCCTTCAATAACAAAATTGAAGATTCTCAGTCAGCTAGGTTTGCAGGGGCTTATTCCTTAGGGCCTAGACAAGAAGGTAATAGCAATGGAATCTGAGTAGGATTTCTGGCGTCCTCCCCCTAAGGGTTTTTGAAATACAACATTGATGGGGCTTCAAAAGGCAATCCGGCCACTGTTGGTTATGGAGGGGTGTTAAGGGATGAGAACGGAAGTATTCTTTTCATATTCTATTGCCATTTAGGAAGAGCCACCAACAATATGGCAAAATTAATGGCTATTGAGCAATGCTTATATTTCCTAGAACAGGATAACCGCCAAAATGTGGTTGTTGAAGTTGATTTAGAGTTAATCAATAACTCGGTCAAGAGAACCAGCTGGGGTACAATGTCGGAAAAATCCTCAAGAAACTGGAGGCTGATCCAGGTCTTTCAACGGATTCAGCTTCACCTCTAGTGCCTTCGAACAGTAAGTTTTAAACATGTGCAAAGAACAGCCAATAAATTGGCAGATATTCTGGCCAGTCAAGGAATGATCTGTATAGAAAACAGGGTTGCGATGGGTTGGCAAGAGTTGCCTCAGAATAGATTAAAGGCGAATTGTTAAGACCGAGCAGATGAAGATAGGATGGTGTTTTGGAACAAAGCCATGGAGGTGGGGTCTAGATGACTCAGTTTCTTTATGATTAGTGATTTTTTCACAGACCGGTCTTTAGTGGGTTGCAGGCCATTGTCGGCCTTTGCAACCCAGGTAAGTACATTAAGAGAGGCTCTAGGTGGAAGCAGCCTCAGAGGCTCTATTTTGTGGATGGTCGGCAAGATGGCAGGAGTTACAACTTACATTGGTTCAGGTCGAGTAGATGCAGTGAGGGACCAGAATCCGAGAACTCTCGGTGGCCTCAAAACCCTGGGTTTTCCTTCTTTGATCGCAATACCGCGTCTAGGGCGGTTTTTTGGTGATCGCAGGCCTTGCAAGTGGGAAGTGGTTTTTTTTTAAATGGGAGCAATTCCATTCAGCGAGCTACACGTGGCCAAGGGGCAAGATAGAATACTGCCCTCATCACACGTTATTTTTCGGTTATGTAGACCCTTACGATAAGATCCTCAATCGTCGAATTAAGCAAGGCAGATTTACGGTCAGGAATGATCGAGCATGTTGGTGGGTCCATGTGGGTAAGCATCATGCTTCTAAGTACTGCAAAATTGACCACTACCATTGGATTGGGAAAGGAAGTTTGACAATTGAGATTATAGATGCAAGTTAGGAAAATGGCAGGAGGCGTTAATGCATTTTATTCTTAGTGGGATGCAAAATGTTCTTGGCGGGAATCATCGTTTTTTGTATGTTCTATAGGTTCAAGGATTCATGAGTTATTCGGACATGAAATCCTTATATATTGGTACATTTGTTCCTCTTCAGGTCCAATACTTTATTCTCGTTAGCCAGCTTCAGCACTGTTTTTCTTTTGAGAGCTTTGAGGTTTTGTTTGTAGGGGTTGGAGCTTTTGCCTTTGGCCCGCTAACGAATTGAGATTGAGTTTTTCCTTGGTCCTCAGCTCCTCGTGGAATGTTGTATTTTATGTATTTTATGTATTTTATTTATTGATTAATGAAATAGAAGGTCGACTCTTGCTTCAGCAAAAAAAGAACATCGTGAATACATTTAAAGGAATAAGAAACTTTTTCTATCTTGTACTCATTCAAATTGATGTGAATGGGTGGTTTCTAAGAAGGAACCAATTTAGAACTATGTGATATGATCCGAATTGAATCCATAAAAGACTATCAAAGAACCATGGTTGTATCGGGATGAAACAAATCTTTAAAGAATCCAAAACAACATCAAAAACACCCTAAACCAGTGGCAATGGCAACCAGTGTGGAACAACAAGGACCTTGGTCAAAGTGCGCTAACCGAGGCCCATGGAGA
Organism: Pinus taeda; assembly: GCA_000404065.3. Classification (NCBI taxonomy): domain Eukaryota; kingdom Viridiplantae; phylum Streptophyta; class Pinopsida; order Pinales; family Pinaceae; genus Pinus; species Pinus taeda. The sequence continues at coordinate 162,084 of APFE030322542.1, forward strand.
CTACACATGAGGTCAAAGTAGCCCCTGGGAGCCCCGGATCAGGAAAAGGAGGTGATTTTCGATCTGCTAATCGCGCATCACTGGGCGAACAGGGCCAAAATGGAGGAGCCTTAAGCACTTGGTCATGTTGGGAGCTGGAGAACTATGGGTGGAGAAATAAAAAGCGCTAACGTACGAAGGTGGGACCCACGCTTTGGAAAACCAGCGGTATTGATCAGGGTGCCCTCAAATGGTAAACAGTTTTGGAGGAGAGCAGAGTGACCCCACTCAACGATCGACGTGTGGTGGTGAAGGTGAGAGAAAACCGTCATTCAATGCGTGCTATCGGTCGAGCAAGTCAACCACGCGGGACATGCGTATGACGTTGGATCTGGAGGAGCCTAGATTGGATGGCTGAGATTGTGTCCGATGGAGGAAGCGAAATCGACAGGGAATTAAGCCGCGTTCTAAAGGGATTTGGAATCCGTTTGACCACCACAGTGGAGGAAGAACGGATCCAAGATGTAACTAAAGAAATGAACCAATGAGGAGGCTGGCACTGTTCCGATGAGGACACGTGGCCACTCCCTAAGCGTTCATGTTGAAGCGGAAGAGGGAACTCCAAGCATAGATGCAGAAGGCAAATCAACAGAGGTGGAAGAGGAACCTAATAGGCATGGAAAGGAATGGCTAAAAGCCATGAACAACAAAACAGAATACACAGTGTGGAATAGTTGAACACTGAGAGACAGAACCCAGAGAAGAAGTAGTTAAGTGAAAGCAGAGATCGACAGAGAGCTGAGCTTACCAGTGATAGCATCGAGCACCAAAGCTTGAGAGATTCAAGCCATCCCATAAAGGAATCTATCTAGATCGAGCATCACATTTGGCTCCTTCCACTGTAGACCAGAAGGTCACAGAGCTGGTAGGAAAAGAAGAGTCTGTGTACTCCAGTGGCTTGGGAAATCCAAGAAACCACCCTGCTAAGCAAACCTACTTCAGGAGAACTCACCTTGAGTCTCTGCATTGTAATTTTCTACTAAAAGACCCAATAAAACAAGGCCACCACTAAAAGTTGGACCGGAGACGTAGCCCTAGAGAATAGGGTGAACTCCTTATTAAAATAGCTTGTGTCTTTGTGGTTGCGTATTCTATTTCTTTGTTGTCTTTCCATTTGAAATGTTTGTGTATTGGCAATCTGATCAATCCATTGCTTAAATAACATAGAACACACACCAACACATGAGTCTGCAATACCTTTTGTTTAATAAAATTGATGTCACTCATAAGGTGAATATCAGATCAAGTGGTATCAAAGCAGTATGTTGTAAGGTTAGACAAGCTTATCTTGGTTTAGCTGTGAATGCTCACTAGATCAAATCTCAAATTAGGAGAAGGAGAGTTGGTGGAAACTAATCGTGAAATTGGGAGAGTCTATTCTCAGAAGACAATGTCAGAGGAAGGTTCTATAGGGCCAGACCCTCAATTCATAGAAAGTTTCCTAGCTATAAAGTCTATGGTAGAAGAAATGTATAGGGAATTTAGAAAGCATAAGGATGAAGATTCATCAGGCTCTAAACAAGATAAAGAAGAAGATGAATCTCATTCCCATGACCACTCAAAAGGGAAAGGGAAAGAAGAAAGCTTTCCTACACCTCCTAATAGCCCTGTGCATTATAAGAAAGCATCTCTGATTAAACTAGTTGTTAAATTTGATTTTCCTATATATGATGGAGAGCTAAATGCTGAAAAGTTGGACAATTGGATTAGACAAATTGATGTGTATTGCAAAGTACAGAACATAGACTCAGAAAAAGGTAAGATTCAGCTGGCAAGCCTACGCCTAGGAGGCACTGCCTTGGTTTGGTGGGAAGGTGTTAACGGGAATAGTGTCCACTCGAATGCTGCTATTCCCACTAAGATTGGTGGCTATCTTAAAAACAAACAAGTAAAGTCTACTTTCCCTTTCCTTTATGAAAATAGATAGGAGTGGAACAAAGGAGACCAACCTTAGTCTTACGCTTGATTTCCTCTCCTTCATAATAGAGCTTCGTTGCTTCTGCTTTGTCTCCCCGGCTTCAAAGAGCACCTATGGAATCATAGCAACATACTACTATCAAAGAACAAAGATCTATATTCATAAATAACACAGGACTAGATGTGTGTTAACCATACAAATGCATATATAAACAAGTACACAAGAATATGGAGGAAAATTCGAATAGCTTTATTAAGATGAAAGTAGCAAGAGGATTACAACCATATGTTCTGACCCAGCATCATCCTCCAGCTAGAAAGCCCTTCTTCACCTCAAGTAAAGCTTAGATCACCCAACACTATGAATGTACACCAGAAAACCAACAGCACTTCTCTATAAGATACAAACTTCCAGCCCCCGGATCTCTGTGATGAGGGATCCATATATAGATGATTATAGGGAGGTGAGTCATCTTCTGGGATCTTGATTAGTGACCTCTTTCTGATAGTTCTTGCTTCCACTTGGAGAATGATGATCTCTTACTCATCCCTGGTCGAAAACAGAGAGGCAATGTCAGAGGGAAGCTTTGGAAGATTCCATGATCTCCACCTCGCATTTTGTCCTTGCCATGTCCATTTCCCAACCATCCACACCCTACAGAGATCAATTTAGATGCATTTGCACCTTGTACACTGGGAAGGTGATATTGCAGCACACCCTTACACTGGGCTTTCGCGTATAGTTCCAGTTTTGAACCATTTATGAGGCAGTTTTTCAGTGGAAGAAACTTCTGGGAAGAGATGATGTAATCAGTGACTTGTTCTTTAGGTAGTGGAAAGAAACACTTTATCAGGACTTAGGAGCCCTCAATTTATGGACATTTATGATTGGGGTTGAAGTGCCCAAAAATGTCTATAACAGTTTCCCCCTAAAGCATGAGGTCGTTAATCTTTCTGATGTCGGGTCAAATGCTTTACTATGAGGATCCGAAGTTTTTTCGAGCTGGGAGGCGACCTGTAATAAGATACAATACAATACATTATTTTGACAACATTTTTTCATGATCTAGCTGAGGCGGGCATTCCCATGCTTAGCTTTATATATTCATTTTCATGTACATAGGACAGACAATTGTCTGTGCGACAGGCTGATGATATGGACTCATCATCCTTTGATTTGGATGATCATATGTTTGACAATGATGTACACTTGATGTCTTTATATTCCTGAATATATCGCAGCCCAAATGGATGAAACTAGATCCGGGGCCTTCAAAACTCGTTCAATCTTCACTTGGAGTACAAGTCGATCCATATGAAAAATGTTCTGGAGTCGAACATCAAAAGACATCGCCTGATTACTAGCCAATGATGTAAGTTGTTAAAAGGCGCGAGAGGAATCACCAATAATGACAATGACCCTTAAGGTACAACAGTAGTGGTGTGAAAAAGGACTTGTCATTGAACACCACATAAAATCTCTCGGTCAAAGGCCATTGATGTAAACCTGTCGCCGAAAATGAGAAACTTGCCATTGAGGCATGCAAGATTCAAAGTAGTGAAAGGGTTGTTCCTAAGTCAACTTCTTGGATAATGAGCTGATGTCGACAAGAAGCAACCCATCGCAGGAAGGCCTTAATGAATCCCACATAAATGACATGGAACGAAGCAAATTATTTTGGAGGTGAAAACAATCTGACGATACAGGGTTCAGGGTGGCGGTCATGAAGGAATGGAGCATGAATGTATTGAAGTGGGTGAGACACAGGTGAATTGTCTGAATGACTTCTCTTGAACATATCGGCAACACTGATGATGGATTGGTAGCGTTAACCCCAAAGATGAATGGTGATGACCAGTGAACGGAACAACCCAACCCGGCATGGATGCGGAAGGAAAGTGTCATGTTCAAGAGCGACTTGCTACCAATAAAGTTTTTTCAATTTTTCTTCCCAATTTTCCCCAGTCATTGCTGACCAGTACCTGTTTATTTTTGTCAAGCTTGAGGAGGATAACATATGCTTGTTCTATAATCCGCCCTTCGGGTGAACCTATTGCTATATTTAGCGAGCCTAGCGACAGTGAAACTCGTTCTCATCCATTTGGACGAGTTTGTCGCTATTCGGTTTTAATGAGTTTAACGACCAATATAACTGTTATAGCTCCAAATCTCACTATTATGGTTTGTGATACTGCACTCATGGCCTAGGGCAACCCCTCCTTCCAGACCTGGTCCAAAATCTAAAAAACAGTGTTTTATTCCCTGTACGCGACATTGCCCTGAGTTAAACGTGTGTATACGCGGGTTCATATATCAACCCGCGTATATGTATTAAAACACTTAAAAAAATATAAAACTCCTTATTTTCAGGTGGAGATCGCGGGTTTTACCTGCTGATCACCTGTTAGTGCCCGTGGCCTCAACTGTCCCCAACCAATTCCTAACTAAAAAACTACCTTGGAGTTGGTATAAAAAGACATCAAGGGGGAGGCCTAAAGGAGGAGAGATCATAGAGCAAAGTTATTATACTGAGTTTTTTCCCCCCTGATCAGGTCTGAAGACCCTTTGTGCCTTCTGCACTTCCCCCATCTTGTATAGGAAACCCTTGTTTCCTAGTGTTTGGATGTTCATTCTTTCCCATCACATCTTGGAGTGAGTAATGGAAGGTGACCTACTAGTGGCTTGAGGCGGGACGGATCCAGAAGGAGGCTGAGCTTGGAGCCTGCAGAAGCGGATTTCAGGTGATATTGCTCTTTTTCCATATTATTTTATTTATCTAATAAAGAAACACGTCTTGTTCCCGAAACGCTTCTTTCTTTGTGTTAATGATATTTATATGTGAAGTTCATACTTGAATAGATGTTTATAAGTTTGTAACTAACTCATCTTTCATATAACATAAAGATCCTTTTTTATGTAAAATCTTGTCCATATACTGTTGTAGTTTGTGGAATTGTGGTTTTTACAGGACCAAGGAGCGGAAGGGACGTGAAGAAGGGTTTGCACCCTTGAGTAACTACCCAAACGTAGGACATCAGGTATGCCCCTCTCACCTTAGAGGTAGTTATTTATAGCATAAACGGTTGTATGTGTGTGTGTTTCTTAACTTAGATAATTTTCCGTCTGCTAAGGTTTCAACCAAGAACCTTAGGGGATTATTTCCCGCAACAGAACTGGCGACTCCGCTGGGGAACAACATTCTTGTTGTTCCTTGTTGGGTGTTTGTCAAGCCTATCAGGGCTCAGTGACTTGCTAGCTTATTGATTATGTTTTGTCTGTTTCTGATTTTATAGTTTGACCAGTTTCTGGAATTTTCTTTTTTATTTTTCTTGAAAGGCTGCATACACGCTGTTTTTCTTGGATACAGAAGCGTATACACGCTAATTGCCTGAAGTAAACCCGCGTATACGCAGGTTTCCTCAGGATTAGTTGCGTATATACGCATTCTGCACTAAGTGCAGTCGCGTATACTTAGCAATTTTCAAGATTTATAAACTTTTTGTTTCTGGAATGTTTCTGGTGTTTTCTGTCAGTTTAAACAGTCATTTGTGTTAGTAGCAGTTATCTGTTTTCTCCAGCAAGTGTCTTTACTCTAACTTCTCCTTGAATTGTAAGAAGTCTTGGTCTTATTTCCTGCTTGCGAGTGTCATTATATTTTCACTTTAAACACACAAGATTTCCTTACTGGAATCTTGGCTGCCCTGAGTAATCAGAGCAGAAAAGATTTTCATTAATCTTTGTGTTTAACTTCGTTCTTGGTGACGTCTTGGTTTGCTTAAAGAAATAGTTTTTATGACCTATTGCTTCTTTGTTTCTTGAGACTTTCTTGGAATCTTTCTTTTGATCTTTTGTTTTGGTCTTTGCTACCAAAGCTTTCCGGATTGCCTTTTCATTGTCGAAAGCATTGTTGAGCACATTTGTTTTTTGTTGAGTTTCCATTTCTTGTTAGGTACAAACTTGCAAAAAGTGTTTCTTGCTTTTTTCGATTGTGAAGTGACGGTTTTTGTTGAAAGCAATTTCAAAAGAATTCCTTGTTTGTTTCTTGTTTTTTCTACTTTCGAGTGAGCTTTTCGAAAAATTTTGGGTTTTTGTTTTTCTTGAACTTGTTTTTCGTTTTGCTTCCTTTTGGTAAACGAAAGTGTTTTTGTTATCTTGAGTTTTGTTTTTAATATTTAGACGAATTGCATTATCTTCGATTCTATCTAAATATAATAAGTGGAAAAAAGTAATTTGGTGAACAAGAACAACTTTTGTTTCTTTTTTAGAGTAGTTTTCAATCTTGCATCGAGCATTTAGTATTGCATTTAGGACAAATTTGCATCTCTTTTTGGCATGAAATAGATTTGTTAACTTTTGAGTATGAAGTATGCATGAATAAGAAAAGAAAATGAAAAATTTGCTTCAATAGAAGTTTCCTCTTGAACCCAGTAGAAGATTACTTTTCATCGAAAAACAAAGACAAAAGTGCATAAGCATATAGTTTAAGTTTTATTAATCTTTTTTGCGTCAAAAAACACACCATTAGTTTCACTTCCACCATCCTTTGACTTAAAGAACAACCCTTAAAATCAAGCGCTAATTAAAATCAACTAGAACTGTTTTATTTTAAGTTACACAAACAAGTTTTAGGATTTTAGGGCCTTGGAATAGGCGAGTGGAGAGTTAACTCTCCAAGGCCGCATTAAACGTCAAAACATAGGAGTCTGATTAAAGAGAGAAAATCCAATAGCGTTAGGAAGACCAGGAAAGCTCCGGATCTGGGAGTTAAGCGCGAGGGTCTGTGAAGACAGGGAAGAGAGATACCCCCTCTCCTACTTGTCTGAACTTACCTCAAGACCGTTCCGCCTGGCTTCTGTGATGAGTTGGTGTCCTTAGTTGCCACTCCTAGGGAACTACATAGGTGGCTGCGGAGGGGAGTTCCGTGGCACCTGAGGTCGACGTTGTATCACTCTCAACAGCACTACTAGAGGGCACCCTTGTGAAGCTTGGGGGCTTGCACCGGCGCAGACTGTTGTTAGGAGGTCAGTGTAACTTCCTCTGATACCTTCGCTGATAGGCCTGGGCCCTCATCACCCTAGACTATCTTCGGAAGTCCCTTTATTTTCCACTTTCTCGTATTTTGGTGTCCGGTCCTAATCACCTGGAGCAGAAATACTTGGAAGTTGTTTTGATTGGCTGTATCTTTAGGGATTTTTTTTAGTGGGTGCTCTATGCTCTTAGTCGGCCTAGCTTTAAATTTGTTGAGCCTTTATTTAGATTTTAAACAAAGAATTCAAAGTGGCTGACCGATCTCCCAGACGGTCTCGTAGACTTCGTGGTCTCTCGCCACCAAGTGTAGAGCCTTCTCTGAGAAGGCGCAGGGGCAATAATATCGGTGGGTTTTGTCCCACTGCAGTTGACGCATCGGGGATTGATCCTCCCCTCGGGGGCAATAGTATTGCAGCAACGCCTGGTACTTCCGTAGAACAAGAAAGGAACCCACCAGTTCCTTCTCAAGTTCCTTTACGAGTGGAAGATAGTATAGAGGTAGAAGAACTTTCAGAGTCGTTAGCGGCTCCGAATTCTCCCCTACCATCAAGTTATCCACACGTATTGCAATACGTTGGAAATCCGTCGCAAGAACCGGCAAGTCCAGGTTACGCTACGCGCTTACCTTTGATGACCACTACTAGAAGCATGGCTTCTACTAGTGCTACGACTGTACAGACTCCTATATCTGTACAAGGGGGTGGAACTATTTCCATCCCCTCCATCTCTTTATTCAGATCTTTTGTTAGCACGTCTTTTGTTGGGTCTACCTCCATTCCGTCCACGAGTGGAAATTCCCAAACAAATGCTTTCGGTTATGGGTACTTCCCATTTGGTGCCCATTCACAGGGCATTCCTTTAGCGTCGTTCGGGGCCGCCACGTCCATGATGAGTGGGTCGGCTTCGTTCCAAGGTTTTCCATTCGGAAGTGGTCATATACCACATGCCAACCCTACGATAGGATCTATGCCTTTTTCTTCGGTAGGACAAAGTAGCAATCCTTTCCAAGGTTGGAATAACCCTGGGCATAGTAGTGCCGGAACTGGGAATCCATTCTTTTGCCAATATGGGAATAGGCCGTATACCACAGTTAGTTCGTTCCAAAGCATTCCTCCCCTAGCTTCGGCTTGGAATCCATATCAGGGGTTTTCAACTCCTTACAATACTTTAAGAGGGAACTTTGCTGAGTATGGGGATATACGGCTGGAGTTGGTCAAACTCCGAGTTTTGCTGGGTCACAAGGCCTGCCTTTTGGCTCAACGGGTTCTACTGGTTACTTCGGGCAGCCTGGGGCCTTCCAAAATCCAGGCCAATCTTTTCAGATCTTCGGGAGTGCTGCCCAGTTAGGATGGAATCCCCAAGCTCCGCCTAGACTTCCGTTTCTGGCAACGTTAAACTTTCCAGACCTCACTAAGTTAACTAACGACCCAATCAAGTATAATCTGGCCTGGCCTCCGGTCCCAACTAAACTCCCTTCGGATATTCCAAAATTCGAAGGAAAAAGTGGTGAGGATCCGGGCGACCACGTAACCACGTTCTACTTATGGTGCTCATCGAACTCCCTGATCGACGATTCGGTTAGGTTGAGATTATTTCAACGCACCTTGACTGGTATTGTGGCTAAGTGGTATATAGAGTTTCCTGGGGGCAGCTTTTCATCATTCGCCGACTTAGCTAATATTTTCTTGAACCATTTTCAGTTGCCCGTCCGGTATGATGCCGGAACTGAACTGCTGGCTACTTTTCGTCAGGATAGGGCAACTCACATTTCTGATCACATTTAGGAATGGAGACGGAGAAAGAGGCTCATTAAAGCCTAAATCCCTCTGGAGTACCGTCTCGAGTGGTTCTTGAAGTCTTTGGTACCTGAGATCTCTACGGATGTCTCCATGTCAGGGGTATATTCTGAGGAGCAAGCCATTTTTAGGGCCCAACAATTAGAACTGATCTACTCTCAGTCTGGGATCCTACAAAGTACTTGCCAGATGCTCCTGGGTCTAAGGTTGATGTAGCTAAGCCGAAGCCAGGTTCCCACGCAGATGGTATTGTTGGGTCAGTAGACACAAATACGGTGAACTTGTTGAATCAATTGCAGCAGTTGTCTTTGCAAACTGTTTCTAACAACCAAGTCACATTGTCTAATCCTTCCGCTTTCCAAACTTCTTCAATTAATGTCGTCCAATCGGATAATCCCAAAGGAAGTCAAAATTCCAATGGGAAGAAGAAAGGACGAGGTAAGAAAAAGAACCAGGATGGGAAGCCTGATGCAAACAAATCCGGCAATGATGCTGGTGGGGGTAGAAATGAGTCGAAGAAGAAAGTTAAGTTTCCATGCAAGTTATGTGGTGGATACCATTTAACTCATCTTTTCCCTAAGATTGAAGATGCTCAGCGCTTTTTAGGGTAGCAAGGGACTTCTAGTTCCCAAGCTGTGTTAACTAACCCTTTTCCCCAAGGGCAGCAACTTCTTGCTGGCGCGAGTTCAAACCCTGGGACCTCCGCAGGGGGCAACCAGGAAGGGGAAAAATCTTCGAATGTTTTCATGATGGGTTCTAATTTCGATGTGGCTACTCGGTCACTTGATTATGGTTAAGCCGAAATTTCCAAGGATAAGGCTGTTCCCGGAAGTTCTGACCTTCATATTGAGTGACCCTCTGTTGAGACTATACCACGGATGCCGAAAGGTTCCGCTAAACGTGCGACGATTAATCCTAATGCTAGGGTTGCCCAGAATTACTCCATTGTGGAGGATCTGGCTTAGAGTCCGTGTGTTATGTCCTCTTTAGAGGTTCTCCAGTCGTGTCCGGCTTAGAGAAGTGCTTTACTTTCTGCCATTGGGGTAGTAGATCCGGCTAATTCTTTAGTGCTCACTTTCGACATGTTAAATGTCAGAAAGTGACTCCCTCATCACATGGCTTTTCAAGTAAAGTCTACATACCGAAAATTAATATTTTTCGAACCGTTATTGATGAAGGGGCTTCCACGTGCGTTATGTCGATGTCATGTTGGAAGGCTATTGGATCGCCTTCGGTCGTTCCTTCACCTACCGTCTTGACTGCATTCGATGGCCATTCTCATAGGCCTCATGGGATTATCCCGGCCTTTCCTATATGTGTTGGGGGGAGGGTCGTTAATATTGAAGTGGAAGTCGTCGATGCTAACCTAGATTATAATCTCCTCCTAGGAAGGGACTGGGTGTACGAAATGGACGTCATTGTTTCGACTCTGTTTCGTGTCATTTGTTTTCTCATGAGGGGAAAATCGTAAAGGTGGATCAATTAGATTATTCTCTAGTTGATCCTCAAGCAACTTCTGACTCTACTCTTCCTTTAGTGGATAACCCTTGTCTGCCTATTGAGAATCTAGGAGTAGGGATGTATTCCTCGTTGATGGGTACCTTTGATTTCCCTCTCCTATCGCTAAAATTAATGCTATTTCATCATCTAGGGAGTTTTTTCGAGATGGGTTCTTTCGAACTCGTTATTTTTCGGACCCCTGGACTTTTCCTTCACCTATGACCACATTAGTTGAAGGACAAGAGAATGGAATGGCATTTCCTATGTCTGCAGCTGAGCTTAGATATCAGTCTATCGTGAACTCTGTAGATGACCATTCTACTTCTTTTTCTGAAGAGGAGTTAGATGGCGATGTGGCCCCCGCTTGGAGCCTTGATTCTGCCTCTGCTTTGGACTGCTTGGATTTAGTTTTACCATCGGAAGAAGCGATTCTTGAGGTAATGATGGGTATAGATCGACCTTGGGAAGATTTACACCATCGTTCATACTTTCTTCCTGCATTGCAGGAGGTCGAGTCTAGATTCTCCGGGCTCTGTTCTAGTGATGTTTGTATGGTGTTAAACCCTTTGGCTCCAGCACACGTTCGTGCCGAAGGTAATATGTCGGTGATTTCAAAAATAATACCTATAAACATCTCTAGGGACCCTAACGTAATCGAGAATCTCTTCATCGGAATTGAGTGTTCCCCTGAAGAAATTCAAATTTACACCGATCTGTTTAAAGAATTTCGGGATGTATTTGCTTGGTCTTATGAGGAAATTCCTGGCATTGACCCATCTATAGTTCAGCATGAGATTAAGACGTACGAAAACGCCAAACCTGTCCATCAGAGGCTTCAGCCGGTCAACCCTAGGAAAGCAGCAGCTATCAAAGCGGAAGTGGAGAAGCTGCTAAAGGCGGGTTTTATATACCCTGTTCCTCTTACTGATTGGGTTTCTAACCCAGTCCCTGTAGATAAAAAGCAAGGAACAATCCGAGTATGCATCGATTTTAGGGACCTAAACAAGGCTTTTCCTAAGGACAATTACCCCACGCCATTTATTGATCAGATTATCGACGAGTGTGCGGGTAATGAGATTTTTTCCTTCATGGATGGATTCTCTGGTTATAATCAAAATTCTATCCGTCTTGAAGACCAATATAAGACGACCTTCATATGTCCCTGGGGTACCTTTGCATATAGAAAGATGCCTTTTGGTCTTAAAAACGCTGGAGCTACCTTTCATCGGGCCATGTCTTATGCTTTCCACGACATCAAGCATGTCATCGAAGCGTACTTAGATTATCTCGCTGCTCGTTCTCGAAAGAGAACTGATCACCCTAGCCACCTTCGAATGGTTTTCGAACGATGTTGTTTTTATACAATCTGGTTGAATCCCAGCAAGTGCATTTTCGCAGTTACATCTAGTCGGTTGTTAGGGTTCATTGTGTAAAATGAAGGGATTCGGGTTGATCCCTTCAAGGTTGAGGCAATAGTTCGGTTGCCTCCCCCATCCTCAATTCGTCAAATTCAGAGTATTCAAGGGAAGGTTAATTTCTTACGGTGGTTTATAGAAAACTATGCCGAGATCACTAAAGGGTTCATGCGGTTGTTATGGAAAGGAGTTCCATTTGTATGGGACGAATTTGCAAAACGATCGTTTGATGCTTTGAAAAAAGCATTAGTCTCTACCCTGCTTTTGAGTCCACCGGATTATGGCAGAGACTTCCTTTTATATCTCACGGTAGCAGAATCAACCATTGGTATGGTTCTAGTTCTGGAGGACGATGCTCTCACCGAGCACGTGATTTATTATTTGAGCCGAGGCTTAATAGGCCCTGAACTTCGCTATTCTCCGGTAGAGAAATTGGCCTTGGCAGCTGTTAATGTTGTCCAGCGGCTCCGTCATTACATCTTACTACGCAAAACTTTTGTCTTAGCGGCGGTCAATCCATTTCAATTTCTCCTCAGTAGGTGAGTGATTGGGGGTAAATATAATAGATGGATAGTCATCTTGCAAGAATTCGATCTCAAATTCTTGTCAGCCAAGTCCAAGAAATCCATGGTTTTCGCTGAGCTAATTTCTGAGCTGCCTTGTGGAGAGGATACGGTTTATGAGGAAAGTTTTCTCGACGAACATTTATTCCTCATCTCTTCACTCGACCCTTGGTATGGAGATATCATTGTCTATCTCCAGACTTCGAAGTTTCCCTCCACTTTTTCCAAGGATGAACGTCGTAAATTACGTCACCTGGCCAAGAACTATGTTATCATTGGTGATACCTTATACCGTCGAGGGGTTGATTCAATCCTTCGACGTTGTTTAACCTTGGAAGAAGCAGAGTCTGTGCTTAATGATTGCCACAGTGGAGCTTGTGGTGGTCATCTATCAGGGCTTGCTACAGCCCAACGCATCTTACGTGCCGCCTATTTTTGGCCTTCACTTTTTAAAGACTGTGTGGAAACGGTCAAACGTTTCCACCCTTGTCAGATCTTTACTCGAAAGATGCATGCTCATCTAGCTCCTCTTTTTCCCGTTGTCACAGTCGGTCCTTTTACTAAGTGGGGTATTGATTTTACAACTTGTAATCCACCTTCAGCAGCGAATCACAAGTACATTATTGTGGCGGTAGAGTACTTTACGAAGTGGGCCGAAGCCATGCCCACTTATAAAAACGATAGTGACATGACAGCTTTGTTTCTCTTCAATCAGGTTATCTCAAGATTCGGTGTCCCGAGAGAGATTGTCACTGACCATGGCAGTCACTTCCAGAATCAACTCATGTCTAAATTGGCGCTTAAATTAGGTTTCTGTCAAGAGCATTTGTCTCCTTATTATCCTCAGGCCAATGGACAGGTCAAGGCATTCAATAAAACTCTTAAGACGATACTCCAACGGAAAATCGACAAAAATCGGTCCAATTGGCACGTTATGTTGTATTCGGCTCTTTGGGCATACCGGACCTCCGTAAAGACTGCTATTGGTTTTACGCCTTTTTAGTTAGTTTACGGGATGGAATCTATCTTTCCAATCGAATGTGAAATTCCGTCTCTCAAGTTAGCTGTAAAGCTCCTTCCAGAGACTTCTAGTCTCAAAGAGCGCCTCCTTCACTTGGAACATCTCAATGAGCAACGTCGAGATGCCGCCACGATGAATGAGGCCCATAAGAAAAGGGTAAAAACGAAGTATGATAAATCTGTCCGTCCTCGAGTCTTTTCTGAAGGCGACCTTGTCTTGGTCTATGACCAAGATAAAGACGCCTTGGGGGTAGGCAAGTTTAAGCCTATGTGGTACGGTCCTTTCATTATTAAACGAGTTTTAGAAAAAGGATCGTATGAGTTAATCGATTTTGAGGGAAACAAGATGGCGGAGCCCCGAAATGGGCTCTACCTAAAGAGGTACTTTGCTTAAGTAGAAGTTAGGCAATGGCTTCTTTGTAAATTATGTATATTTGTACATATATTATCGAGAGTTTTGTGATGTCAACACTTTTTGGTCTGCTGATTGCAGGTGTTGATGGATGACTTGGTCTATTTTGGGTTCGCAGATGGTGCTAGTCGGCACACTCGGAATCTCGCTTCCGCAGCTTGGGTACTTTATTATCCAACTGGTCAATTGATGGTATCAAGAGCCATATGCATTGGTCCTGCTTCGAATAATATGGCTGAGTATACTGCCGTCATTAATTTACTATCCGAGGAAATCTCTCATGGGATCGACTCGTTAGTAGTGTATCTCGATTCTCAATTGATAGTGTCTCAATTAAATAACATTTATTGGGTAAGGGATCCATGTTTATATCGCCAGTATTTAAGAGTGAGGTTGTTGCAAAGATCATTTGTTTATATTAATTATTTTCACATTCCAAGATCTCATAATTGGTTAGTTGATTCTGTCGCTAATCAAGCATTAGACTGGCACATAAATCATTCATCATAAAATCAAAGCATTAAAAAGTCAAACTGTATATATATATCATCATAAAATTATCTCGAGTGTACATATGTCGTTCAAAAAATATAAAAAATTGGGACTCAAATTCCCATAATCATATTCGGCATATCTAATGCCCCGGCTCAGGATGAGCAGCCAAGTAGTTAGCTATCGCATTGGCTACACGCCGAAAAGTGCGAACCCAGTCACGTGGCATGCCAACCACATGACGCTGCATACCCTCCGGAAGGTCCTATATAGCAGCCATCGGTACTCGACAGCTCAGTCTAGTCAGGTGTCGCTGGACGTTGTGTAGAGTCCGTTCCGTCTCAGCAGCCGCCTCTTCGGCTCCTCGGCCACGTCGTCTGTGCCGTGGGAGTACATCTGGTGGCACTCGCCCAATGTCTAGATCATGATCATCATATTAGTCATTTGAATCTCATCAAAAATATTTTTCAAAATGCATCATTATATTTGAAAAATCCAAAAAAATCATAAAATAAAAATCTTACCGATCTCGCCCCATGCTGCATCTGGTGGTAAAGCTAGGTCAGGATCTCCTCGGAAGTCCAACCCGACATAGGGGTAGTTGTCTACGGCGATGATCTACTGATCCCACTAGGTGAAGAAATCATCGTCAAATGCAGTCCTCGGAACCTCCCCACCCCCCAGACGTTTCATCATATCAGCCCACCGGCCCATGCATGGATCGCGTGGGGTGCTGATGGAAACTGCTACCCTGGGGCGGAGTGCGGGAATCATCTCGAAGAAAAAGGTGCACAAGATAGTCCTGTGGCCGAAGTTTTTGGTCTGTCCCCTCTTAATGGAGGTGAGCTGGCTCTTCATGTTGGCCAGAAGAGGAGTACACCAGTCAAACACTGTAGTGAGACAATCCACTGCCACGATCATGTTGAGCCATGATGCCTGATGCAGTGAGGATGATCCATTCACTCGAGCTATAGTGAACAGGATGATCCTTAGTGATAAACTCTCCACGTGTGCAATGGAGATCTGTCTCCCAACTTTCTTGCGATGTCCTGGGCAGTATGTCTGTACATAGTCCTCTATAGTGAGGCTACTCCGTGTCCTGCCCTGGGACTGTACTACCTCGCCCCTTCGGGAAAGGCCCGTGATAAAATATATGTCCTCCACTTCCACTCTGAGTGGCGTCTGATCAATCATGAAGGCTTCCTCATCAACATTCCAATAGTCAATGAGCATTTCAAGCAGTCGCACATTTGCTTTCATGTTCGGCAGTTTGAAGAATTTGAGCAAGCCGCATCCTCGTAAAGCATCCAAGGCTTGAGGATCATTCATAACCTCATTATCAACCGCTGCATGTTCCCTTTCACTCCATGTGATCGACATCCTGAGAAGAAATTGAAGTTTCAATCGTTAGTTTTCATTTAAATTAGCTCACGGCATATACGCGGGTTACTGTATACACAGTCGCGTATAGGGCCCACGTGTACGCGGGTTTCATATTATCAACCCGCGTATACGCCGCGGTGAAATTTTGATTAATAGTTCAATGGTGAAACATCAATGGAAAATCTTAAAAATAGTCACAATGAATTGCAAGCTAAGTGTAAGGGTTACCTGGAAGATTTTGTGGGATTTGAACGATCGAAATTGACGCACGAGAAATTTGCTCCTTTTGCTCCAAATATTTGCTCTCCAACTCAAACGGTAACAATGGTGAGTCCAAAATCCTTTTATAAGTTTTGAAAATGAAATTTTTTTTCAAAATTTCATTTTGTTTGGTTTCATGTGACTTTTAACTTGGGAGCTTGGAGTGTCGAGATTGGTTTTCTTTTCAAGACATTTTGGACATTTTTTGACTTTTTCGAGACGGTTCCATGAATGCTGACCCGTCATGGCAGGTATCGTTTTTTCACTAGCATATAGGTTAGGGACATCACTTTTCCATTGCATTATGCATACTAGCCTCCATCAGTCGATACATCTGCCATAGGGTCGATCCCATCGTGTTATGGTTCGTAAGCCATCTTCACTCGCCGATTCTTTTTAAATCATGACACGATGGTAGAGCCATCCTTTACATGGGCATCGTAGTTAGCACCTCACTGACATTTGTTGCCCATGATGCTTCAATTTGAGTAGGCTCGGGAGTCCTCTGTAGTCCCGCCATGACTTATGCGTTGAAGACTCATAGCTCTTAACTTCCTCGCTTTGTTCTGGCCTTATACCCTAGAGGCTCCTTTGTGTTGAGTTGTACTACTGCACTGCATGTTAACCATTTTCACCTTTTGGCGTTGAGTCGGCTTCACTTGGACTCGTGTTTAAGCCAAACTTTGACCATGAAGACTGCAAAAATCAACCTTGCATACCTTTGACTTCTGCAACTTGACACACCTTGACCCGTGGAAATAACATACCTTTGAGTGTCACTGACCAGTTTTCGCCGCCCTGCATTGAGCATAGGAATGTTCCCCTCCCAGGAACCAGATCATCTGTTTCATCGACACTCGTTCTTTCCACTATACCATAGCATTCTTTTATTCTTTTTCAAGCTTAACAGAAAAAGAAAAAAAAAAATTTATTCCAAAAAGAGCAGGAACGGGACAATATTTCCATCTATTATTGGCAGCTATAGTCAGTCGTGTCGCCCTTGAACAAAGCACTCAAAACAAAGTCTCCTCCGCTTGGGTGGGATTTAGTTTGACTTAGGTACGCCTTAACCTTTGTTATTGAGTAAGTTCTCCCCCGATTGGTTATCTCTTCCAATCATATGGAGGGTTCGTTTGTGCCTCCTGCATGACGAACTTATACAGATTCATCATATGCTGCCATAGTCACATTGAGTCGTGCTTTTGTTCAAGGGAAGTTAGCCTGAGTCGGCCGCTCGGCAGTGTCTCTTGACTCATTTTTCAGTCGGCCATCCTGGTTGTCAGTATCATGTATATCATCACATCAGGTATATTGGTCCTTTACTCGTGCCGGTTTGAGAAGGTCCCCATTGACTTCCTGCTGGCGGGTCTTGTCCTTATCGACGACGACATCTTGCTCTGAGGGCAGGCCTAGAGTTGCACCCTAGCCCTATTTTCATTATTGATAGGTTACCTTGTGCTCATCATCGATCAGTATCATGGGTCTTTGACTGAGTGGTTTCCCTTGTGTTCGACGTCAGCTTACATTATCACACATTGGGATTCATGCAGTACCTTGGTTCCATTTGACCCTATTGGTGGTTACCTCGCCTCTGCGTCAGCTTTCATTATTGGTTGGTTCAGAGGGTTTTTGCCGTGCGCTAGCTACATCTTGTGTACGCTGGAAACATACTTCGGTTTGGTTACTACATATTTTTTCATCCGATTCTTTCCACATTATTGGCCTACGAGTTACACTCGCGCTAGATTGATGAAGGATGCCTTAATGCCTTCCTTCTAGCGGATCTTTCCCTATCGACTCCGACTCATTGCTTTGGGGAAAAGATCTAGAGTCCATTTGGGAGTACCTTGGGGTTTGCAGTCATTAGTGGTAGATCCTTCTCTATCGACAGTGGGAAACCATCATTGTCTCCTGATCGATAGATTCTTACAGGTGTTCGACTTCAGCTCATTTATTCACACTTGTTAGTTTGTACTGGGTACCTTGACGCTCATTATCATTATCGGTGAGTAGTCTCGCGTTTGTTAACGGTATACATCAATGGCCGGTAATCAAACGATTTCTCACATGGTCGACTTCAGATCATTTATTCCCATGGTGTAGAAATGTACCACGGCGGTCGATGAAGACCTCAGGTTGTATCAGCATTCATTGGTTCACTTGACAGTTGCTCCTGTTACTGCTAGTTGATACCATTCCACCTTATATGTTGCAGTCAGTCATGGCGACATTCTATATGCTAGCACCTAAGTTTGCAATGCAGTACCATCCTTGTCCATCATGTTCAGTTGGTACCTTTTGGGATCAGTCTTTGATATCAGCGATCCGTTGTATCTTCCAGCATCATTGACAGTTTATATGTGATATTCAGACATGTACTTGTTCGATCATGATCAGATGATCCATTATGTATTTTCCAGTCATTTATACTTGTATACTTAGTGGATCCACTTGTACTTGATATGTGGACATGATTTGTTTTCTCTGAGCATGTGTATGCCCGCCTCAGATAGTGTTTCTTTCTGATTTCCTTTTGTGGCTTGGCAGGCTGAATTCTGGTGAAGTACTCCTCGGTTTTTGGCAGATTTCCTTTCCATGTACTTGCTTAACACATTTCGGCCATCATGTACCCCTTCTGACCTCATATATTGGGGGGCATATGTTATAGCTCCAAATCTCACTATTATGGTTTGTGATGCTGCACTCATGGCCTAGGGCAACCCCTCCTTCCAGACCTAGTCCAAAATTTAAAAAACAGTGTTTTATCCCTTATACGCGACATTGCCCTGAGTTAAATGCATGTATACGTGGGTAGGCATATACCCAACCCGCGTATATGTATTAAAACACTTAAAAAAATATAAAACTCCTTATTTTCAAGCGGAGATCGCGGGTTTTACCTGCTGATCACCTCTTAGTGCCCGTGGCCCAACTTTTCCCAACCAACTCCCAACTAAAAAACTACTTTGGGAGAGGTATAAAAAGACATCAAAGGGAAGGCCTAAGGGAAGAGAGAAGAGAGAGAAAGGTTATTATACTGAGACTTTTTCCCCTGACCAGGTCTGAAGACCCTTGTGCCTTCTGCACTTCCCCCATTTGTACAAGAAACCCTTGTTTCCTTGTGTGTTGATGTTCATCCACTAGTTATGGCATCATGGAGTGAGTCATGGAAGGAGATATGCTAAAGGATTGAGGCTGGATGGATCTGGAAGGAAGCTTTGCTTGGAGCCTGTGAAAGGTTACTCAGGTGATATTATTCCTTTTGTATATTCTATTTGTCTATAATAAAGAAACATGTCTTGGTTCCTGATATGCATCTTCTTTATGTTTATGATATTCATGTTGGAACTCATATGTGAATGGTTGTTTAAAGTTCATAACTAACTACCTTCCTTTATAACATGAAGATGATTTCTTTATAATTCTTTGTCCATATACTGTTGTGTTCTTTGGAATTGGTTGTTTTGTAGGACAAAGGAGCGAAAGGGACTTGAAGAAGGGTTT
>APFE030322548.1:2467-34970 GCA_000404065.3 Pinus taeda
GCGATGGTTTTTCGGTCCATGGTATTGGATGCTTCGGCATGTATAAATATGTATTGTAACATTGAAAGGAATAGAATGAAAAATCAAGCTGGTAGTCCCGGTTTTGGGATCTAGGGGAAAATATCTGTGAATATGTGTTTTTTATGTGTTATGCTCTCGCATTGTTTATTTTTCTGTGATTTAGAATTCGTATGTAGGTAATTTCTGTATGGGGTTAAAACCTACATCAGCCAGAAAAAGGGTTAAACTTATACTGAGTAGATGCAATTTCTAATCCGTTAACAAGCTGAAAAGGATAGTCACTCGGTAATCTTTTCATATTTAGGGAATTTGCAAAGAGCTTAAAGAGGACTCCAATTTGAGGGACAAGTGCTATCTAGGATAGAAATTGGTTCCACTGATGATGGAACTTCTAGAAACATGTTGATTTATATGAAGAGGCTAGCTAATAAGACCACTCATTGCAACTATTCCTCAAAAAGGGTAAAACAACCAAGTGAAAGTGTATGATCAACCAAGTAGATAGTGACGATGGAAGGAGAAAAACCAAGGCCATCTGATGGAAGAGGCTGATAGAATGGAAATCACAAGGGTTAAAATGGAAATGGGTTCATTTTACACAAGCTTTAACCATAGGGAACTATGCTTGGATTCAGTTTCATGTTTACATAATCTTGAAATGAAAAACTATGCTTGGATTTAGTTTCATTTTTACACAAGTTTAAAACGAAGAACTATGCTTGAATTCAGTTGCATTTTTACATAAGCTTGAAATGAAAACTATGCTTGAGATTGATTTACATCCCCCCACAATGATGAAAGGTAGAGTCTCCTGTAACCATATGGAAGTCGTTGCAGTGAAGTAGGATGGTTATCTAACACCTTTTTGGCTTCATCTAGATAGGGATAAAGGTGAATGGGGTGATTCCCTTCACATAACCTACAGGGAAACTTTATTTTACTACTTGCTAATTGATCTTTCAGCAAGCATAAACATAAGGATATTTGGAGAAGAAAACCCAATCCAAAAGTGAAAATTTTTCCTAAGGTGGATCAGCGCACGTCAAAGAGGGCCTAACTGTGCTACAAAGAACTATCTTTGACTCAAGGGTGCTTCGTAGAGCACTGTCCCCTAACCAAGCCTACGCTGATTCCTGAGAGGCCACTAAAGAGTCATCTAGCCTCAATTTTTTAACCAAATAACACTTCAACAAGGCTAAATAAAATCAATGAAAGGAAGTAAGGTCTGCTAGAGTGTCATAGGATGTGATAAGCTACATGGAACGAGGATCGTTCCCCAGTATGGTCGCCAATTTTTTTTGGATAATTTAGTATCTACGAATAAATACTAATTCCCTAGATAAGTAGCCATATCTATAACAACAGTTTAAAGCACTTTAGCCTTTTCCTATAAGCAATAGATAAGATGAATAAGATGAGAATACCTACTTGTAGTTCCACTTTCCTCTTGTCTCCGTTGTATCGATCTTGTCACTCCTTCCCATACTTAACATGCTTGAGAAGTACCTATAAACAACAACAGAAGAAAAAAACCGATCAAAGCAAAAGACCTATTGAATAGAAGTGAATGGAATCAGATACATTTCACACATATAAGTATCATATGAAAATACAAACATATGGAAAAAGGTTCAAATACTTTATTGAATAGAAGAAGGAATTACATCCATTGTGTCTGATTCAAAGTCTTTCCTCTAGCTTGGATCCCATCCACATCACATCAAAAGCATGACAAATTTGTAGCATTACAATACTTGCTCCAATTCTCATAGCAACATTATCTCCTTACAATTCAACATAGTCCAACCCCTGATCACTTAGATGAGTGTTCAATTTATATGAGGATGAAGGAGGTTTATTTCATAAATTGTGGTATTGGTCTTCCATACTTAGAACTAGTCCCATGGAGGAAGGGATGAGAGGATAGGATTCATCTTAACTCATTCCTCATCCATTTTCAAGCTCATAGGAATTGATAAGTGAGGGAACCTTCTAGATGACTCCAAAAGATAAGAATATTCCCCAAACCCTATGTGAATTTTGCTCAATCTCGCCCAGCGCAGGTGAATGAAGGCCTAAGTGCTTTGAAAAGCACCTTGGCATGGACTTAACTGCTCTGTACCACACCCTTACATGGGCCTACCTGCATTGGTCCCTCTAGAGGTCATTTCAGGATGTCTTCAAGTCATGAAACTGTCTGGGAAGGAGGAATTCAAAAGGGTGACTTGTTTAGGGCATGTAGAAACTAGAATTAGGGTTTGATGAGCCTTAAAACACTGATCTGGATGATGGGAGGGATGTGCCCAAATGGATCTGTAACATTGATGAAGATCTATGCTATACCACTAGTTGAATAAGTAGACTTCACTGGAATGAAGTGCGCTACCTTTGTCAACATGTCCACCACAACCATGATGGAATCATGTTGTCTAGATGTCCTTAGAAAACTTGTGATGAAATCCATGGAAATGACCTCCCACTTCCACTTTGGAATCAAATTCAGCTATAGTAATCAACATGGATGCTTACATTCTACTTTCACTTGCTAACATTCCAAACATATAGCCAAAAACTCTGCTACATATTTTTTAATATTCGAAAAATGATAAAACTTTTTCACTATTGTCAATGTATTTTGGTATCCTGTGGGACTTGAATATGGTTTTTCATAAAATTATCAAAAGATAGTCTTCTTGAGCTCACTATTGTTTGGAACATATATCCTATCCCTAAGTCTAATCAAGTCATTTTTTGTGAGATGATAGTCCACATCCTGATCAATTGTACCCTGTTGTAATTTATAGATAAACTCCATGTACCTGTCACCCTACTGACCTACCTATAAGATTTGATCCTGTAAATCCATCCCATAAGAACTCATAGGTGGTATATAATTCACCTATATCTGCTTTCTAAAATCATCTGTAAACTTGTTCTCCTTACCCTTGATGTACTTGATCTCAGAGTCGAATTCACTGATCGTGGCCAACCATCTTGCTTGTCTAGAATTCAAATTCATCTAATCAAACAAGTATCTCAACCCACTATGATCACTCATAAATACAAAACTCCTACCAAGAAGATAGTGCCTCCACATCTTCAATGCATGGATGATTTTTGTCAGCTTAAGATCATGTGTCGGGTAATTTTACTGATGCTCATTTAGTTTTTGTGATTCTGTTGAAGCCCCAAAAATTGGGTCGACAACAAGGAGGATACTCACCCGGTCTGGACCTTGGTTGACAGCTCCTTATCCGTTTGGTATAGTGAGTCCGACTGGGGATAATGGGACCAGTTTCCCAATCTAAGGGTGTGTGTGTGCAGAATTGGATGTTGTTGATCTAAAGTTCATATCTGAGCTACTTTAATCTAACTCTATGCTATTGTCATCTAATGAAAACAACACATCTAATCTATGCTAACTCGGGATGTAATTCTTCTATTATGCGATCTAAAGAGATTTCAAATAATAGCTGGTAATAAAGATCATTCAACAATTATAAGAATAGAAATCAGTTAAGATGAACCACTTTGCATAAAAAGTTAGGCAAAACAGTTGTGAACAACATATCGCATAATAAGTTATTCACACATTAAACATAAATAAATGGCTCCACTGTATAAAAGTGCCAAATGGTAACACAGACATTCATGTAATAACATATAAACAACTAAAAATTGTATATTGCTTTAAGAATATAAGAAGAAATGATCAAGAGATAAAAGTACCATTTATGACTGGTCCTACTCATAAGCTTCAAGCAACAATGATTTATCTTTCCTTGTTCTAATATATACTAAGAGTACAGAAGTGCAACATCGGTAGAAGATATCAAATGCAAACATCAATAAATCTCGATCCTTCCATTCATCAAAACCTCCTCTGAGGGTGCAAAAGTGCATGTTCTGAGGATAAGTTTTTGACAAATTTCTGGACCCTTCTCTAAATGCATGAGAAGGGTTTAAATACTGTTAACTAAAATGACATAATTACACAAATTTAGGATACGGTTTTTTAAATGACCGCTCTCTTTCTAAGCAAATTTATTTCTAAAAATAGAATTTAATTCCTAACTATCTCTGCATTTACTCCTTGATGTTGCGAGCATTCAACATTTGCCTAAGAAGAGTCAGTGGGTTGCTTTCCGCTTTGGTTTGAGTCAAGAAAATAGGAGTGGCAAGTGCTGGCACTATCTTTTAGTAAATAGAAGATATTTTTGGGGATCATCCTCTTGCCAAGTGATTTCACTGCATATATACTTGGTAACATCCCAGATTTCCCTCAAATTGCTTTTGCTATCTTGGCTTTCGGACTTGCGAATGACTTGCTTCTTTGATCCGGGCCTTTGTGGTGTGTTTTTTGTCTGTAGCGCCTTTTCCTTTTCCGGGCGTAAGCTTTTTTAGAATTTTGTAAACATGATGTTCTTTGTGAGCTTTTTACCCTGAGTGTTGGATCACCTATTGATATCAGCATCTATTCAGCAATACTCTGGAACCTATGGTTCCGCTACATGCGGTATTCGTTTATGATGGAATCTCTTCTCTGTCTCCGAGTATTGATGCTTTCCCTTTTTCCTTAGATGTTTCCTATTTTTCATTCCTGTAGTTCACACAAAGGAAAAAGAGTTACAACAATAAATATTGATGCGAAAGCTCTAAGCTCTACGGATGCATAAAATAATGTCACCCATTATGAACTGACTCTTCGAAAAACATAAAACTGTCCTTCATTAACACTTTGGCGTATGTTCATTAATTTCGTTTAAGGCGCGCACCCAATTTTTTGGTTTATGGACATTTTTTCTTGAATTTTGGGTCGAGGAAAATTTGCAATGGGCGGTTCCCGCAACTTGTATTTCATTATCGCGTTATCGCATTTTCATCAAGATCGCGATCTCCCAGATCGCAGCTCGTATCATCGTAGCGTTGCAATTATCGCAAGATCGCATTTCATGTTAAACTATTGTGTGCTGCTTATGCGATATTGCGATATGCGATGTCGCATATCGGCCATCGGAGAATTATCAAGATCTTCATTTATGGGCGCTTCTTGATGTATGCGATGCGATGGATTTCGCGTCGCTTTTTTTTCGCATTATTTATTGTGTTCATAAAGAAATGTTTTACTCTCTTCTCGCGATGCGATATATTTTTAAGGAGTACAATACAAAAAGAATCTTTTTGAATTTTTTACTAAGGGTCCCCACTTCTTTAATGTTATTGCTAACACTAAATAAGGAGGGGGGTTGTTGGTGGCCACAACAGATTCATAACATACTACCTATCCATCTTTGCATAAGGACTCCACCAAGTCCTCTCTTGCAAGAATTCATACATACGACAAACTTTTTGTCCGGATCTGCAATCTTAATGCTGGATCATTTGTCAACAATTGCTTCAACTACTCAAAACTTGTTGTACATTCCTCTATCCATTCAAATTTCTTGCCCTTTTTTTGAAGTGATGTGATAAGATATGCAGTGCAAGAAAAAATTCTAATGAACCTCCCATAGTAGCCTGCTGACCCCATGAATGATCTTACCTCACCCACATTTCTAGGAGCTTCCCCAATCCTTGACAACCCTTATCTTATCTGGATCCACTACTATGCCTTCCTTGGAGACAACATGTCCCAAGTAATGTGCCATTGTATGAAAGAAACTTCATTTTCTAAGCTTAGCATACAACTAATGCTCTCTTATCAACCTCAACACTACTACTAAATGCTCGACATGTTCTTCCTCATTTTTATAATATATCAAGATGTCATCAATGAATACATTAACAAACTTGTTCAGATAAGGACATTACACACTATTCATCAAGCACATAAAGGTAGTTGGAGCATTACTCAAACCAAATGGAACTACAACAAACTCATAATTCCCATAATCAGTTAAGAAAGTTGTCTTGTAAATGTCCTCTTCTTTGATCTGTACCTAATGATATCTTGATCTCATATTAATCTTTGAGAACACAGTCAATCCATTCAGCTAATCAAACAAGTTATCAATCCTCAACAAGGATATCTGTCCTTGATGGTCACCTTATTCAACTACCAATAATCGATGAAGAATCTCAGAGTGACAACCTTCTTCTTTACAAACAATATCAGTGCACCCCAAGGTGATACACTTGGCATAATGTATCCTTGTTAATAATTTCCTTCAACTGCAACTTTAGCTCTACTAACTCTAGTGTGCTCATCCTATAAGGTGCATTTGATGTTGGCACTACCCCTGGTACCAAATCAATAGAAAATTCCACTTCCCTATGAGGTGGAAACTCTGAAATATTTGTGGGAAATACATCCTAAAATTGTTATAAGATCAGGTACCTTCTCAATACCTCCACATTGTCAACATCCTTACCTTTATCACTAGAAATATGGACTGCTAATAACACACACCCTTTTCTATGACTGCACTTTTCCTACATATTTTTCACCATTCTAATTGATGTTGCCTTCTTCTTACCCTGTAAGACTCTCTATTCTCCATTATCATCCAAGCACTCAATGGATTTGTCATAACAATCCACTTTGGTCCTATAAAGGTACTACCCATCCATACCCAACAACATATTGTATGATCCCAATGATAATACATTCAAATTTGTTGATGTAGGCATACCATTCAACTCAAAAGCATAAGCTCTTACCAAATGATGAAATCTCTTCTTTGTACGTGTAGCGAACTATACTAACCAAGATTTTGCATGCACTTCTTTATTCAAACCACACTTATCCACCTAGTCAGGATTAACATACTTATAATTAGATCCATGGTCAATCAAAATAGAAACAAATTTATTGCAAATTTTACTGTCCATCTCAATGATAGATTTATGGTGATCTACTTGCTTGTTATCCAACGCTGCATAGATATGAGGAATGATCTTCCAAACATTCCCAGATCTAAGGCCTACCACCATGATTCTGTAGACAATGTTTATTAATATGTTCCTTACCACATGTCCAACACTCCAATCATCCTGTACCATCATCTCTATTCTAGTGTTGTGACCCATGTCCCTGTTTAGAGATTTTTAAACTCTTGTATGGTGAAACATTATCTTTCTCTTCTACATTCTGAGGTCTTTTTCTTTTCATCTTCCCTTTACCTTTACCTTTATCTTTCCCTTTCCATCCTTGCTGATATTTTTTCTTATGCTTTGATTGTTCATAGAAATGCTTTAGTTTCCCAATAACTTCATCAAGTGACTAAGGTTCATCATATTCAATCTAATTGCTAAATAATAATGCCAATCCATTGAAAAATATCTAAATTTTGGCCTTTTCATCCTTAATAAATTGTGCATACCTCAATAACTCCATGAAATTGGTCATATACTCCTCAAATGTCACTGATCCCATCTTTAGCTCATAAAATTCCTTGGCTTTGCTATCATAGTACCTTTTTAACAAGTATTTCTTCTTGAAGATTCTCTTGAATTCATCCCAACTCAAGTCTTATGTCCTGATGTATCTGACCCATTTTACATTTCCCACCAGATGTATGCTTTCCATTTGAGGCCGAAGATAGTTATTATGGCTTTCATATTCTCTATGTACTCATGCATCTCAAAGAGCTTCTTCATCCCAAGTATCCAATCCTCTACATCCTTCGGCTTCTTCCAAACCCCATAAAAATTAGGTGGATTAGCTTTCTTGAAATCATATGGAAATTATACCCTATCACTCCATAACGATGACGATCATCGCTTCTATCAGAACTAAAACCAGAATAGTACTTGTGTACATCACCTCTCCTATCTGGAGTGTCCAAGAACATGCCATCTTTGATCATGTCATCCTTATTTAACCTATGCCCACCATGATATCTGCTAACATATGCCCCATTAGTTTTATCCTCTTGTCCATGAATGATCCAAAGTGGTCCATATCTCTACAATTCTGACAAACGTTGAAGGATTAATCAATTGAATTATACTTGCTTCTCCTATTCCTACATGTTTATGTCGTTATCTGCTTTGAAACTCCTTATTTGTTCCTTCAAAACCCTCAGTATGTCAGCTAAGTCAGAAAAGTTCCCAACACCACACTACCCATATAATCTATAGGGAGAGTCTTGGGAGTTGTAGTCTACCATCTTGCTAGTCATCTTTGATCTCTCTCCTGCAAGTACACCATGTCAACTAAAACCAAAACATAACATAATCAACATACCTCAGTATAGTTTAGGGGAGGATATCTCATATGAAAGATAAACCAAATTAGAACAATACATGTATAAACATAATCATAAAATTATATAGATATCAGCCTAACCATAGTCTAGTCATCAATGCATGACCATATTAACCACACTTCACAACCCCATGCATGATAACTACAACCATTTCAATGTATGCATAATCAACATATGTATGACATGCATGCATACACGATACATACAAACATTAACATGCATAACTAGTGCATAACAAATCTATACTCATGATAAACATATGCAACAACACACGATCCACTTTCACATGGTGACACAAATGCAACCATGACCAACACCATGCATACACAACAAGCTCATAGACCACAAGCATGAAGAACACATATGCAACAAATATCTATGCATGACCAACACACTTCCCATCGAGTCCAAGGGGTGAACCATGCTTTGATGCCACTATGTAACACGCTCCTCCCACATTTACCGAAGTTAACCTATTCGTTGGGTTAAACATGTGACAAGAGGATACTATGATTTGATTCAACTCCCCATAAACATTTAAGGAAGGGGAACTAGAAAAATAAAACCAAATTGACCTTCCACACATGATATAGAACCTCCAAGAGCTAAGCAACCTTTCCAAGGGACCAAACCCTGAGGAAAATTAACATTTTACTCATCTAGAGCCTGGGTCACTCCCATGACATGGGCATGCATGTAGTTGGGACCCTCTAGTCACTCTCATAGCAAGGGCATGCAAGCGATTGAGATATTTTTCAGCTAGTTCTGAGCTTGTGACCTTGGATTTTGTGCCACATTTTCAGGGCCCAGACCTAGGCCACTACCGATAACTCCATGGAACTTTCATAAATGAAAAGTAACATTGAAACAATGATACTAATGAAACTACTTGAGCAAGAATTTCCTGGACCCCTACTAACCATGATAGGAATTCCATGAAACATGTCAGAAATATGCATTCTATAGGTCATAACCACATATTTGAGCATACGAATCTCATACTTATCTGAGAATCGCTAAGAAGCATTGATTCCTTATCATATTATCTGCATTATCCTCTATTAGATTATATATTCATTGTTCATTCATTTACAAAAAAAAACATGATTAGAGCCATACATCATCACTATCATAAAACATACTCATAACCAGCATATAAAAAACATAAATCATAAGGATACAACAAGCATAAAATGCACATATAAACCAATACATTTACATATGAAATACCTAGGAGAAGGAAATCTTATTAATGAATGCATAAGCCAACTAGGTATGGGACTTCCACATACCACCCAACCATAAATTAGCTAAACCAAAATTTTCTTTCAATCAATCACCCCCGTGCCATATTCCAAGCATGAATGTGGGACTCATAACCAAAATCAACCAGGGTTTCTCAAGGCTACACCACCTCACTCGCATCAATTTCCTTATCCATGCTAAACCAAATGAACACCCGCACCAGGATGTTTTTCCTAACACTCATCTTGGAATAAGTGTCCCATAACCATGGTTATTATTTTTCCTTTATTAACTTTTATTGCATGGAGTTTTCACCAGAGTTGTTATAATAAATATGTTCATATACTATTGATTATATTGTAATGTTGTGGTGGAAGTTTGAGAGGTCCACTTAGATATGCCATTAAACACTCCAAAATATTCAAATGAAAAGTGCATAATATGTAACACAATTGGTTAAAAAAAACTCTTCAATATTAGGATTTATGTAATAGGGTTTTAAGTTTTAAGAAACTTTTAAAATGGATAAATTTAACTCTTTGAAAGAGCACGTCATGGGAATGGTTAATAGGTGTGTTTAAAAATGGATAAGTTAACTCTTTCAAGGAAAAAATTATAGTGGGAGGAGTTGGAGGAAGTTTAAAATATACATGGATGAAAAAGGGCATATATTGGGTTGATACACACACATTTTCATCTTAAATTGAAAGTAGCGATATGTTTTGTTTCCCTTTTCTTTTCTATTCTCTTATGTAGGCCTCTTTTTGAGAAAGTTAAAGAATAGATAAACTACAAAGTGATATTATTATATGTAGGCTTCTTCATGAAAAGGTATAATAATTGATAGATAATAGAGAATTTTTTGTCAGATTCTTCATGAAAGATAGAAGAATATATAGATAAAAGAGCAATGATGCAACCACACAAAAGTTTAGATGAGATTGCCTTCATTGGAATCATGCTCAACATAAATGTAAGAAGTACATCTAATTTTACACACAAGTAAAACCTCAAACATTTCTATTCATGTTATTTAATTTACAAACACAAATTACATGATGCAGGTTGTTTGATTAGTGATTGTTTACCATGTCTTATATTGAATAAAACCTTGAAAAGGGTTTCTCTTAAGGTTTTTTTTTTTCTTTTAATTAAATTAAGATATTGTTTATCCTAACCAAGGCTTTAAAATACAAACATTGTTTTTATATGTTCCAATCTCAGAGGGTCTAAGAATACGTTTTTGCAATTAACTTTTCATGGGTTAGTCAAAATTTGAAATTCCATCTATTATATAAGCTATAAAGAAATCACAATCTATCTTTTTAGGGTGTACGACTACAATTTATTTTTTTAAAGAATGTTATACTTGACATTAATTCATTTTATTAAAAAATCATGAAATTTTGTGATTAACTAAATTTTATTATTTACTGTGTAGATTAATATAAAAGAAGAAGATGTAATGGTCATTCCAAGTGTTTGAGTATTCTTATTTTTCCAAGTGTTTGAGTATTCTTATTTAATATGGATATAGGATAGAGGAATAACCCATATGTGGCTTACAATATTTATTCATATAAAGCTATTTTTGGTATGGAATTTGTAAGAAATATATAGAACAATTTTCCTTTAAAAATGGTGGAATCAAATCAAATAATTTATAAAACCAAAAACCTTAGCTTTTCTATTCAAAGACATAATGCTCATGAAATTTCTATTATGTCTATTATTAAGGATATGTTATAGCGGCTACAACCACCATCCAAAATTTTGCCTTAACTTCGTTTTGGAGCCTCCCTACCAACCTTTTGCAACGCCATGTCTTGCTTCATCAAGTACACAAGCTTCAATGATTTTCTTGCAAAAAGGAAGCATGTCTATCAGAGCTTGATGCATTCCCCACATAGGCTATCTGTTCAGACTTGGTCTAGCTATAGGCTGAGCAACTCCTTCAAGAAATTGTGCAATTCTGGAGGGAAACTAACCTTCCCTCTAGAAATTGCACAATTGAATTTGGTAGTTTGTTGGGCTCTAGAATTGTGCAATTTTGCTAGTCGGGATTCATCTAGAAAATTGCGAATTCTTCCTAGCAGGGTTGCTTAGCCCAAGAATTGCACAATCCAGGGCAGAGGTCAGCTGCTATGCCTAGAAATTGCATAAATCTCCTGGGCAACCAACCCAACTTCCATTGAGAAATTTGCATTTTCTCCCAGCAGTTGAGCAGCCTCTTGCATGTGCAGTTGGGTTGACTAGTTCCTCCCAGGACCAAGGAAACTTGACTTGCCTGCATGGCTTGCTTTTCTTGGAATAGAAAAAGGCAACATGCAAAAATCATCCCTTGACTCAGGAGTGCTATTTTTAGCAGCTAGACGTTACATGCAAAGATCGTTTTAGAATCTTTCCTCCAAGTATCATTTTTTCCTAGACTTGTGGCATGCGCGTCATGAGCCCAAATTATTTATTCGGTGCATCAAAGGTCATTCTTTCACATCAAACTTCGAGCTGTGACATCCCACAATGCATCTAGGACTCTTCGACACATCCAACTCAGTTATTCACGGGTAAGTGGTCTTAACTTGTCTTTTTATCATTTTTTTTCACTTTTTGTGTTTTCACTTGTGTGAGTGTTGTTTGCTTGATTTATTTAAATGCTTGCTATCATTTACATGCATACTAGCTTGTAATAGCACCATTTCAGTTTTCATTGGTATCTCACTACTGTCGGATGCATGAAACTGTTTTGCACGATCTGTCGTTGATTCGGTGACTCACTTCACCCACATGCATGTTGTTGTTTTCTGAATATTTTATTCAATGTTTACATGCACGATCATTTTATTTTGTTTACACTCAGTATCACCATGCATTCACTTTCACATTTGCCTTCAGTTTCCGTCGGAGTGTTTCGGCAACCTTGGCCCGAACTCTACCTCACCAGGACAACATTGCGCAATCTTGAGAGGGAAGGTTCTGTCTTCCCCTCAGGAAATGCACATTTGTTCCCATCAGCTATTCCCGAGGCATACTTTGTGCAATTCTGAGGGATAGTTACTACTGGCCTAGAAAATTGTGCAATGCAGTCACTTAGACTGTAGTCATCACCAGCTGGATAATGACGCAATTATAGTAGTCAACAGTAAACCTAGATTGTGCATTGTACAATTCTAGCAGCTAGTCAGCCTCCCCAAACAACCCAGACTGCATTTTGCATAGTTTTTACAGCTAGTCACCCAGCCTCCCAGAATAAATTGTGTAATCTTTGCCTATCAGTCCCTAGGTATGTGTTATGTCGTTCCCTGAATTTGATTTGGTTTTCAATGACAGATTTCTTGCCATGCATGTCACTTTGTCTCTAGATATTTCAGGTGTTCACCTGCCTCTTAGCACTCAAGACCAATGGCCCCCAAGAGAGAAGGATCAAAGGAAACTGTCGAAAGTGCAACTGAAGCAGCAGCTGAGCGAGTGTCCTTAAGTCTACCGATTTATGAAGATGCCAAGATGATTCTAGACAACGACATCAAGCTGAAATGGTAAGAGGTCAATGGTGCATTTACAAGCACATTTGGGGAAGACCTCAAAGATTGCTAGGTATACGTGAACGTTCACAAGTCCGACTTGTACCAGATTGCATGCACATACCCCGTGTTACCATGCGCAAACATGATACACTGGATCATCTCACACACTGACCCCGAGACGATGACCTTTAGCAATGTCAGCGGGATGAAGATTGCAACCTTCAAGGCAAAGGATTATGATGAGATGTATTAGATGTCAGATCCTTTGAATATCATGGAGACTCCCTTTAGCTTACCCAGCAACAATGCCAACTCTAGAGACATTTTGAAGAATTGGGTAAAGGAGTGGCTATATTCAGGATGACACCCAACCAGATATACAAGAGGAAGATACTACAGAAGGTGTATCAATACATGGTCATTTTTGCATGTCAACTGTATGGACAAGAAATGACAGAAACCTTCCCACATAGTTGGGTGATCGTTCTGGACCAACTGGCCAGAGAGGGAAAACCATGCAATTGGTCCAGTATGTCGGCTCATCAGCTGAAGGAATAGGTAATGAGGGCTCGACAGCCACCCAAAGGTATGCAAGCAGAAATCTACATGTCTTCCTACATCTTGGATGCAGTATATGCCCGATAAGAGTTCCCAGGTTTGAAGTGGGCATGGTAACAAGCAGAGGCTACTATGAACACTTATTGTAAGTTTTTGTCTGAATGCATATTTAGAGGAGTTATCACACAATTGTCCAATCATTTTGTCACCCCATTCTACAAGATGATATTCGAAAAAGATCCACCCTGCATGTCAAAGGAAAGAAATGGAGGCATTGATAGACATTGTTGATTGGTATGCCTCACTGCCCAGCACGTTCATATGAATGTATAGTATGGAGAAGCCTCTGCATGTTCTACCAAAGTTTTCCTTGGACATAATCGTCATGTAGGAAGTAGCATATCACATCTTGGTAGGATTGGCAACTAGAATGAACTGGAAGAATAAGGCACCTTGGATCGCTCTTCCATTGTGGATTGGCTTATACGAGATCTGGAGTTTCAAGCATATGGATTTTGAAGCATAGCAGATGAAGAAGTATCCATTCGACCTCCGAAGTTAGAATCTATATGACCCACTCTGTCTTGTTAAAGATCACTACACGAGAGTATAGTTCAACTAGATCCATGGGGAATTTCATTAGGCAGAGGAGGACCCATGGAGATATTGCTACAGTTTCTCTAGACCCAATGAACAGGTTGGCTTTGCTATGGATTGGTTAGTGAAGCAACGTGAAGCAACATCCCAGAGAGCACCAGAAGCAACAACAGTAGTAGAGATGAACATACCAGTGCGTGACAAGGGCAAGAGGAAGCTTCTCGATCACATGGATGAAGAGTAAAGCTACAAGTTCCGAGAAGATCCACTTGTAGAAAAGGAAGCTATGGATATAGAGGTGAAGAGGAAACAACATGATAAGTGAATTACGCAAAGGTAGAGGGAGAAACAAAGAATGGAGGAAACAGAGAAGGAGTTGCATGAGTTAAAGGAGTAACTCTAAAAGGAATTAGAGCTGCACAAACATGAGAGTGACGAGCATTATCAATAGGTACAATAGGGGGCACAACATGTGTAGACAGTTGAAACAATTCTCGTACATGTAGTGGAATCATCAGAACATATGGAATTAGGTAGATAGGGTGAACCTGTTGAGATTGCAACAAGATGATGGAGCTTAGTGAAAAGAGTCACCTTCACTAAGTGGGCTCGCAGGCAAATTATGGCGCAAGTTCTATTTTTGGATCACAACAGGGATGATCACAGCAGGAGTGACCACAGCAGGGATGATCACAGTAGGAGTGATCACAGAAGGAGTGATCAAAGTCTATTTTTAGACTGGTTGTCAAAAATATAAAAGTCAAATATTATTGTCTTATAATAATATTTAGACTATAAACTTTATCTTATTCTCTTGGAGCACTTCAGTTTGAGCTACAGATGTGGCACATGTAGTTGCCAGAAGGAAATATGTTTTCTTTGTGGGTCAGCTAAGTTGTTGCATGCATGACTTCAGTTAGAACTCAATCAGTTGAGTTTGGTAGAGTTGATTATGGAGTTGATGGAGTTGTGTTCAGTTTGACTTGGTTAAACTAGTTGTAATTAGTCTAATTGCAAATAGACTAATGATGAGTTGTTGAACTAATTATTAAATCATAATGCAACTAAATAATACATCAGTTAAGTCAGTTTCATGTCAGTGCATGTTCAGTTCAACAGGGATAGGTGTTAGAGGATCAGATTGCTATCAATTGTGACTATAGTTATGCATGAGGATTTGCACAATCAATGGGATTGAGTTATGCCAATGAGAATTGGCCAATACCAAGTGATTATAGCCTCTGATCATGCGATTCCTAGTGTGAGTGATTCTTTTGAGGTAAATATGATTTTGGTTCAACCATTCTCATCCATTCTTGAGAAGGTATTGAGCAGTGGAGGCAGGTAAGCATTGCAACAGATTTGGAGATCAGATCTGAGCTGCATTGTGTAACAGGTGGAGATAGTGCTGGATATTGGTGAGAAGTATTGAATATTGTAATGTTACATGTTATCAATCATTAATATACATATAGTGTGGGGTTTTCAGCTGTAAGCTTTCCCCGAGTTACATATTGTGTTAATGTGTGCATGATCTTGATGTTTTATTGTTATTGATGCTGCTATATTGATGATCAACGTAGAGGAGATTATGTATTGTGTATGTATTCCACAACAATACATGATCAGGATAATATCCATTGCATATGTGTTTATTATTCCAAATTTCTACAAAACCATCATAGGAGAAAGACTTTCATCATGAGATAGAGTAAGCACTTCAACAATTGGATACAGATATGGAGAAATAAGAATTGGAACAAGACATCGACCTCATGCCTCATCATCAAGAGGTCAACTTACCTACTTCACCACATCTAGAAGATGAGCAAGTCTCAGCGACCAAGGAGGCACTTATATCATTGGAGATCAGCCAGAAGGAGAGATGCACAACATCTCATTCAACAAATCTCAACATAGAGTTGTGTAGTCTCGCAGAGTGTCGACTCTAGATGATCATACATATCCTGCAAAAGTTGAGGAAAGAGTGATCATGTTTGACATGCGAAAACATCTAGTAGCCTTGGTTGATCCTACCAGAGTGTATACCAAAGTCACTAGCTCAAGTGTTCACTTTCTGATAGCTGAGAATGAGTGAATGGATAAGGAACTACAAATGACCAAGCAAGGAGGAGAGTTGGTTACAACGTCCGCCTAAGTAGAACTAAAGAAGGAAATAGTATATGAAGTGTTGTCCCTTTGTTATAGACATTTTTGGGCACTACACCCCAATCATAAATGTCCATAAACTGAGGGCTCCTAAGTCCCTAAAAGTGTTGCTTCACTACCTAAAGGAACAAGGTCAGCTGATTACATCATCTCCTAGAAGTTCTCCACTAAAAACTGCTCAGAAATGGTCAAAATTGGACCATATTGAATACCTAGTGCAGAGGGTGCGATGCATATCACCTTCCTAGTGTAAAGGGTGTGATGCATACTGAATGGCCCCTCTGTAGGGTGCGATGGGCAAGAATGGATAAATGGTAGAGACAGCTTGCGAGGTAGAAGATCATGGAATATTCCAGAAGCTTCCCCTCTGACACTTTCCACTCTGTTTTCGACCAGGGATGAGTAAGAGATCATTAGTCTCCAAGTGGAATCAATAACTATCAGAGAGAGGACACTAATCAAGACCCCAGAAGATGACTCATCCCCTACAATCATCTATATATGGATCCCTCATCACAGAGATCCAGAGGTTAGAGGCTGGAAATTTGTATCTTGTAGAGAAGTGTTTTTGGTTTTTTGGTGAAACTTCATAGTGTTGGGTGATCTAAGCTTTACTTGAGGTGAAGAAGGGCTTTCTTGCTGGAGGATGATGTTGGGTCAAAACTATTGGTTGTAATCCTCTTGCTATTCTTGATATTAATAAAGCTATTAAAGTTTTTCTCCATATTCTTGTATGTTTGATTATATATGCATTTGTATGGTTAATACATATTTGGTCCTATGTTATTTATGAATATAGATCTATGTTTTTCGATAGTAGTATGCTACTTTGATTCCATAGGTTCTCTTTGAAGCTGGGCAGATGAAGAAGAAGCAACAAATATCTATCAGGAAGGAGAGGAATCAAGTAAGGAACCAAGCGCAAGACTAAGGTTGGTGTCCTTTGTTCCACTCTTATCTATTTTCATAAAGGAAAACGAAAGTAGTCTTTACTTGTTTGTTTCTAAGATAGCTACCAGTCTTAGTGGGAATAACAGCTCCGAGTGGACACTATTCCTGGTAACACCCTTGACATAGTCATGTGGGCATTGTATTCCAAGTTTGGTACCATGCACAAGGCAGTTTTCCATCTCAACGGATGGGAGCAACGATGTGTTAGAAGAGCACGTATCTTAGCAAACATGCATACTGTTGTTGATTACATGAACACATGGATGATGAGATACAAGGGAGCCCCACTTCACTTTCCTAAGATGATGAAGCCCAGAGTAGTTGAGTTGAAGGCGCGTATCCGGAGTCAGATCTAGAACTATGAAGAGCTACCACAGCTCATCACTAGTATACAGGCTTCCCATGCATGTGTACTCAAGAGTATGGATGTTGGGGTGTGCGCACATTCGATCCCATATATTAGGACTCTCACCTAGACGAACACAAAGGCACAGGTCTGACTAGAGCTTGAATCATACTTTGACGAGTTGATGTGCATTTCCACCAGCTGAAACTTACCCATCAGTGCAAACATCATACACAAGTATGTTGTTGGTCTGGTCGCATTGAAGAAAATAATGTGCATGCTTTTAGACAAGTTAGATAGAGGAGCCTGAGCAGTGTACCCAGATGCTATGTAGGCAAGAGTCAGGTTTTAGAAATATGTCACCTTGGAGCACACAGACATCATTGTAGACTACCAATCTTAGCATCAATACGCTATTGTCAACCACAATGAAGATGTCAAAGAGTTGCTATTCCAAAAGTTGTCTGAGTCATAGTGATGTCTAGCATGGCTTGCTCAAGCCATTTTTTCTCAGATGGGTACATGTGCATTGTAATGTAACATCTTATCAAGTGTAAGTTCAAGTGTCGATAGTAAATGTAACAACCATAGAGTAAATGAAGAGTCATGAGGGTAGATGAAATGTTACAAAGGGGAATGTCAAGGGTCACCCCACCCTTTGCTATAAATAGACCCTCATTACTCATTGTAGAGGCTTTTGGTCAGCCAAGCTTCCGCTAAGACTATCTTGGAGAGAGCTTGGACATTATCGTAAGAGCCTTGGCTTCTCTACTACGCATGAGCTAGAACATGTATTTGGAGGAGTAGGTAGTTGTGGTTGTAACATTCTGCTATCGGAAGTAGTGTTTGGACATGGATGTATTGTAAGACTGGAACTTACACTTCATAATATAATAAGAGCCAACACATTTCATGCATATGTTGTGTTGTATTCTATGCTATCTGGTGTACTCTAAATGATATATCTATATGTTTTCTTACGCATGCATGTATAGCTTTCTATGTATGTATGTATGAATCTTTTTGAAATGTGTTGTTGGTTTAACCATCACTTTGGATTTCTAGCTAAATTTCCTTCCACATTTTGATTCATCTTTGCTTGTGTGTTCCCTTCTTAACTCCATGCTATCACAGGTTTCCAAGGGGTGCACTCATCTTAACCCCCATTTATTAGAACCTCTCATGCACCTTCCTTGGCTCACTGCATATGTCACACCCTTGCTACCAACAAAGTTATCTTACTTTCCTCTATACAAAATCGTGGTCAAGGCATCACCATATGACCAACTTCTGGGACTCCTACACCAAATGGTCTGAGGTCTAATTGGGACTTCTTACCAAGGAGATCCTCTAACATGTTGGTAGGTCCTACACGTCAACATTTTTGGCACTAGAAAGAGTGCCAAATGTCAAGTTGTGTCCTCTTATCCTATTTTGAACCTTTGCATATCTATCATGGATTCTTGCACTCTTCTCCCTCCGTGATGTTTTCTAGATGAAGAAGATGTCACCATCACGAGGGAGTTCTTTGATATATTGTCCAGTTACATGTATGATGGTGAAGGCAAAGTGGCTTGGCCTAAGTTCTTACATGACTTTATTTCGATGCTTCACGAGGAAGATTGATGCTCTGACAAATAGGCCAGTTTGTTGCTTGCATACACACTTCGCGAGTCTCCACATTGGTGGTTGTGCAACCTACCGGCTGACAGTGTGCACTCACTTGAACACTTGGTGATCTCATTGAAGACACTTTCTATCATTTTGATCCAAAACATCTTGACCAAAAACTATTACAACAACGGAAATCTCTGCATGAATGGACTATGTATTTTTGGCAGCGCTTCTGTGATTTGTAGTTTCAAGCTCTAAAGAGCTAGATGAATTTTTTCTATATTTGGGACCGATTCAAGTATTTCGTTAGAAAATATGCTCATATCATGAAGAAGTTTGAAATCAAGCCTCACTCAGTATTCTTCAGTGATGGAGCTGTGCAATCATAGATGGATGTTGTCACTGTCACAAGTGATTGTTTGCCATCCCATCATCAAATAGCTCCACCACTGCAGAGTGAAGTTCAAGATCATGCTCACACACCTAATTAGCTATCACATTCTCCCAACATCACTTCACTTAATTTTCTTGCAGATTTGATTGTGAGTCCATCGAGTTGTCACATGCATTTTGTTCCATAACCTCCGTCTTCGTGCTCGGCTAATCCTCCAGATGATACTGTCTTGTGTTCTTCCATTCTAGAGTCTACACTTGTTGTGAATGAGGATCAATCCACTAACGGGGTTGGTGTTGCACAACCAACATCAATGTCATTCATGAAGAGTATGAATCGGAGCTTGAGCATCAACACTCGACGAAGGATGACTCCCTTCCATCTGGGCTTCCTCTGGCCTTTCCTAACATCTTTGGTGAACCCACCATCCATGATTTCGCATGTGTATCTCCATCCATGGATGCACCCATTCTTGATCATTTGCAAGATACACCGAATGTCAGTCCATCATCTGAAAATGGAAAGGATAAGTTATTAATTGAAAATCCACTTGATTTTTCATCGGCCTTTTCTGGAAACATAGAGGATGAATTTGTCTACTTTCCATCAACCCCTCTATTTGATTCATCAGATCATGAGGATGCCAATGAAATCATTGATTTTTTTTTTTTATCGTGGCTATCATGATCCATTTACTCTCGTATTCGATCACGGTCATGTCTATATTGCATTTGATTTTTCACAGCCACCAGTTTATGATGATCGATCTGATGATGAAGTTGAAACACCCAAGACTATCGAGGCACTTCAGCCCGAGCTGATGGTTATGTTAGGCCCTCGCTCTCTTGGGGTTAGTTTCACTTCCAATCAGGAAATTGTTCAATCACCCAAGGTTCCTCATCACTCATTTGTATGTGTTGAAGATCAATCTCACAGACATATCATAATTCCTCCACTTGAACTGCACGATCCCATCGCTCATGCATTGGAGGTTTATTACATTGCAAGCATATATGCACGACGCAAGTTGTATTTGTTTATTTTATTTTCTTGCATGTCACAGTCAATAGTGTGCATATGCTTCAAAGCTACACATAGTTTCGCATATCACCATGATAAGTCCATGGACTGCTTGTTATGCACTTGCACTCACTTATGTTCTATGGACACTTTTAAACATAAAGTGTGTTTTTCTTCATTTTTATATCTTTCTTACTTGCTGGTCTACACAACTGGGTTGCTCGTGGACCAAGCCTTCACCAACATGGGTCAACAAATGCGCTGGTGGTTGCATTGGAAATATCACTTCACGTGATCAAGCCAATGAACCGTTAGCTTAGGAGTAGGAGTAGTGTTTGCTTTCAGTTGGTTTGCTTGCATGCTTATTTGCTTGTTTTGTTTGTTTGTTGGTCTGCTTGCTTGTTTTCTTACTCACTTTGTTTTCACTTTTGCTTCTGCTTCCACTTTTGTTTGTTGTTTGTTTGTTTGTTTCTTTTTTATGTTAGTTTTGCATGAAACTATGTGTGACTATTGAGACAAGCCAGGTAAAGTACAAGAGGCGTTGTACTGGTATCACTACCTAGTTATCTATCATCCTGAAGTTGTATGATGAACTTGTTATCTTTAGTCCATGATACGTCAAAGGAAAATATGTACTGTTCGAGGTGAACCTTGGTGAAACCACAATGCCTGCGTGCTAACTAGTGTCACCTGCTCTAGTCGATTGTTTTTGGGTTAACCCTTGTCAGCTCAGTCAAGTAGAGTAAGGTGAGGGGGAAAACCTTAACATGCATGTTAGAGGTATATAATAAACTACTTCTCTGAATGAACAACCTCATTTTCTCTCAATAAGTCAGGATCTCTCTTCTACCTCTGAAATGAATAAATTCTATGCACAGTTGTGAAAATGAAAAAAATAAAAAAAAATGAAAAATGAAAATTTCAAAAAATGAAAAATGAATAAGGAAAAAGAAGAGAAAGTCTTCCTGCATAGAGAGGTGATGCAAGTAACTCCATCGAGGGACTGACCAGGTTTGCTGGTAGTAGAGCCATGCTTATGTTCCTGCATGAATCTTCCAGGGTACTGTCTAGGCTTGCTAGTAGCAAAGCAACACTAGAGATGAAATTAAGACTCTGACGATTATATTTATTATGCACCAATATACCCCTCAACCCCAATCGAAACAACTGTGTTTCCTTGGCTTGGAATGTGTGTCAATCAACCAAGAGTTTGGCAGATGCCACATCTTACAATCAGGCTAGTGTGAAACCAAGACGAACTAAGAACTGAACAATACTTTCAGATGTGTTAGACTTGTTTTTCATGAACAAGGTCCATTAAGAGAGATAGAGTTCTACCAGTGTGTCGCGAAGTGTTGTAGTAGCTACAACCACCCTCCAAAATTTTTCCTTAGCTTTGTTTTGGAGCCTCCCTACCAACCTTTCATAGTACCATGTCTTGCTTCATCATGTACACAAGCTTCAGTGATTTTCTTGCAGAAAGACAACCTGTCTATCAGAGCTTGATGCATTCCCCTCACAAGTTATCTGTCCGTACTTGGTCCAGTTGCAGGCTGAGTAGTTCCTTCAAGAAATTGTGCAATTCTGGAGGGCAACCAACCTTCCCTCCAGAAATTGCTCAATTCAGTCTGGCAGCCAGTTGGGCTCCAAAATTGCACAATTTTTCCAGTTAGACTTCATCTAGAAAAATGCACAATTATTCCCAGTAGGGTTACTTAGCCCAAGAATCGTACAATCCTAGGCAGCAATCAGCTGCTTTGCTTAGAAATTGCGCAAATCTCCTTGGTAGCCAGCCCAACTCCCATCCAAAAATGCACATTTTCTCCTAGTAGTTGAGTAGCTTCTTGCATGTGTCATTGGGTTGACTAGTTCCTACCGGGACCGACGAAACTTAACTTTCATGCATGGCTTGCTTTTCCCGGAATAGAAAAAGGAAACATAAAAAAAGAATTTCTTGATTCAGAGAGGTATTTTTAGCAGCTGGAGGTTACATGCAAAGATCATTTTAGAATATTTCCTCCAAGTGTCACTTTCTCCTAGATCTGTGGCATGCGTGTCATGAGCCCAAAATTATTTATTCGATGCATTAGAGCTCATTCTTTCACATCGACCTTGGAGCTGTGACATCCCACAGTGCATCCAAGACTCTTCGACGCATTTGTCTCAGCTATTCATGGGTAAGTGGTCTCAACTTGTCCTTTTTAGCATTTTTGTTGCTTTTTGTGTTTTCACTTGTGTGAGTATTGTTTACTTGATTTCTTTAAACACTTGCTATGATTTACATGCATACTAGCTTGTACTAACAATATTTCATTTTTTGTTGCTATCTCACTATTTTCACATGCATGAAACGGTTTTTCACGAATAGTCGCCAATTCAGCAACTCGCTTCACCCACATGCATGTTGTTATGTTTCATGAATCTTTCATTCAATGTTGTCATGCATGATCATTTTCTTCTGCTTACACTTAGTATCGCCATGCATTCACGTTCACATTTGCATTCAATTTTCCGTCGGTGGGTCTAGGAAGCCTTGGCCTGGACATTGCCTCATCGAAATAGCCTTGCACAATCTTGAGAGGGAAGGCTTTGTCTTCCCCTCAGAAAATGCGCATTCCTGCCCAGCAGCTGTTCCCCAGGCTTGTTTTATGCAATTCTGAGGGACAATGACTGCTAGCCCAGAAAATTACACAATGCAGTCACTAAGACTGCAGTCATTGCTAGCTGGAATTGTGCATTACATAATTCCAGTAGTTAACAGTCAGCCTAGATTGCGCATTTCACAATTCTAGCAACTAGTTAGCCTCCCCATATAGACCAGACTTACTTGTGCGTATTTCTGGCAGCCGGTCACCCAGCCTCCTAAAAGACATTGCACAATATTTTCCTATCAATCCATAGGTATGTGTTATGTCATTCCCCGAATTTTCTTTGGTTTTTGCTAACATATTTCTTGCCATGCATGTCGCTTTGTCTCCAGATCTTTCATGTGTTCACCAGCCTCTTATCAGTTTAGGATCAATGGCCTCCAAGAGAGTAGGATCAAAGGACACTAACAGAAGTAAAACTGGAGTAACAACTGAGTGAGTTTCCTCAAGTCTACCGATCTATGAAGATACCAAGTTGATTCTAGACAAGGACATCAAATGGAAATGGAAAGAGGTCAATGATGCATTTACAAGCACATTTCGGGAAGACCTTGAAGACCGCTAGGTATATGTGAACATTCACAAGTCTGACTTGTACCAGATTACATGCAGATACCCCGTGTTCCCATGCGCAGACATGATACACTTGTTCATCTCACACACTGACCCCGAGATGATGACCTTGAGCAGTGTCAGTAGGATGAAGATTGTAACCTTCATGACAGAGGATTATGATGAGATGTTTCAGATGTCAAAGCTCGTGACTATCATGGAGACTACCTTCAACTTACCCAACAACAATGCCAACTCCAAAGACATTCTGAAGAACTGGGTAAAGGATCTGGCTAGATTTAGGATGACACCCAACTAGATCTACAAGACAAAGATACTGCAAAAGGCATATCAATACTTGGTCATTTTTCGCATGTCGACTGTATGGCCAAGAAAGCACAGAAACCTTCCCACAGAGTTGGGTGATCGCACTGGACCAACTGGATAGAGAGGGAAAACCATGCATTTGGTTCAGTATGTTGGCTCATCAACTAAAGGAACAAGTAATGAGGGCTTGACAACTGCCCAAAGGTATGCAAGCAGAAATCTACATGTCTACCTACATCTTGGATGCACTTTGTCCCCGAAAGGAGTTCCTGGGGTTGAAGTAGGCGTGGTCATCGACAAAGACTTATGTGAAAACTTATTGTACATCGTTGTCTAAATGCAAATTTAGAGGAGTTATCACATGATTGTCTGATTATTTTGTCACCTCGTTCTACAGGTTGATATTTGAACAGGATCCACCTTGCATGTTGAAGGAAGTAATGGAGGCACTGATAGACATTATTGGTTGATATGCCTCACCATTTGGCACCTTCATACAAATGTACAGTGTGGAGAAGCCTCTGCATGTTCTAGGGATGTTTTCCTTGGACATACTCATCATGCAGGAAGTAGCATATCACATCTCGATAAGATTGACAGCTAGACTGCATCGGAAGAAGAAGGCACCTTTGCCAACTCTTCCATTGCGGATTGGGTTATATGAGATCTAGAGTTTCAAGCACGTGGATGTCGATGTCGATAAGATGAAGAAGCATCCATTTGACCTC
Source organism: Pinus taeda (assembly GCA_000404065.3). Lineage (NCBI taxonomy): Eukaryota > Viridiplantae > Streptophyta > Pinopsida > Pinales > Pinaceae > Pinus > Pinus taeda. The sequence continues at coordinate 27,369 of APFE030322548.1, forward strand.
TGAAGTTACAATCCGTATGACCCACAGTGTCTTGTGAAAGATCATTGCATGAGAGTATAGTTCAACTGGATCCATAGAAACTTTCATTGGGTGAAGGAGAACCCATGGAGATATTGCTAAAGTTTCTCCAGACCCAATGAACAGGTTGGATTCACTATGGAGTGGTTAGCTAAGAAACATGGAGCAACATCCTAGAGAGCACCAAAAGCAGCAAAAGCAGTAGAGATGAACATACCAGTGCGCGATAAGGGAAAAAGGAAGATTGTCAATCCCATGGAGGAAGAGAAAAGCTGCAAGTTCTGAACTAATCCACTTATAGAGAAGGAAATTATGGCTATAGAGGCGAAGAGGCAACAATGCAATAAGTGAATCACATAAAGGCATAGGGAGAAATGGAGAATTGAGGAAAGAAATAAGGAGTTTCATGAGTTGAAGGAGCAACTCTGAAAGGAACAAGAGCTGCACAAATAGGAGAGGGAAGTGTAGGAGAAACAGGTACAACAGGGGGTGCAACATGTGCAAACATATGAATTCATGCTCGTACAGGTAGTGGATTCATCATAACAGTTGGCATCAAGTAGATAGGGTGAACCATCGTAGGAATGATACTTCACTCATGAGATAGAGAAAGCACTTCAACAGCTGGATACAAATATGGAGCAACAAGAAATGGAACAAGACATCGACCTCATGCCTCATCTTCAAGATGTCAACTTACCCACTTCAACACATCCAGAAAATGAGCAAGTCTTAAGCGACCAAGGAGGCACTGAGATCCTTGGAGATCATCTGGAAGGAGAGATGCACAACATCTCATTCGATGAATCTCAACATAGAGTTGTGTAGTCTCACAAAGTGTCGACTCCAGATGATCATGCATCTCTTGTGCAAGTTGAGGAATGAATGATCATGTATGACGTTTTTTCCATGAAAACTAGTGTCCATTCAAATCTGCTAGTCCCACTAAGATGGGTAGCTATCTCAAAAGCAAACAATTCAAAGTAACTTATGTTTCCTTTATGAGAGAAAAGAGAGATAAGTAGAGAGTACCAACCTCAGTCTTTCGCTTGGCTCCTTGCTTGTTTCTTCTCTCCTTTGATAGAGCTTCGCCACTTCTTTCTCACTCTTCTTGCTTCAAAGAACACCTGTAGAGTCAAAGCAGAAAAATACCATCAAATCATAGAGATCTATAACCATAAACAATATAGGATCAGATGTACATTAACCATACAAATGCATACACAAATACAAGATTCAGAAATATACAAGTGTATGGAGGAAAACTCAAATAGCTTTATTGATAGAAGTAGTAGAAGAGAGGATTACAATCCAGCTGTCTGATCCACTTCCATCCTCCCAGCATGAAATCCCTCTTCACCTCATGAAAAGCTAGATCACCCAACAATATAATGCTTCACAAAGAAACCAACAATACTTCCTTACAAAATACAAAATTCCAGCCTCTGGATCTCTAGGATGAGGGATCCATATATAGATAATTATAGGGGGGTGAGTTAGCTTTTGGTATTTTGATTAGTGTCATTTCACTGATAGTTCTTGGTTCCACTTAGAGATTTCATGATCTCTTACTCATCGCAAATTCAGAGAGGCAAGTGTCATATGAGCAGTTTCTAGAAGATTCTCTGGGTTTCCACCTATCAAATTGCCTCTGCCATTTGTATGCTCTTGCTCATCGCACCCTACAGATGGGATTTTCAATATGCATTGCACCCTTTGTGTGTAACAGGTGAGATGCATCGCACCCTCAACATGAAGTAGTCTCTATGGTTCAGTTTTGACTAGTTCTGAGTAGTTTTTCAGGGAGAACTTCTGGGAAATGATGTAATCAGTTGACCTTGTTTCTTTAGGGTATGAAACAACACTTTTAGAGGTTTAGAAGCCCTCGATTTATGGACATATATGATTGGGGTTGCAGTGCACATGTCTATAACAGTTGCCCCCTAAAGCATGAGGTCGTAAATCTTCTAATGTTGGGTGAAATGCTTTATCATGAGGATCCGAGGTTTTTTGAATTGGAAGGTGATCTATAATAAGATACAATAAAATATATTATCTTCATAATATTTTCATGATCTAGCTGAGGCAAGCATTCATGCTTAACTTTATAAATTCATTTTCATGTACATAGGACAGACAATCCTATGTGTGATAGACTGATGATTCTGGTAGAGCCATTGTCCCTTAGCTTGGATGATTATTTGTGTAGCTATGGAGTACATTCGATGTATTTATTTTCCTGAATATATCACAGCTTGGATGGATGAAACTAGATTTGGGGTCTTCAAACTCATACAAGTCGATCCATGTGAAAAGATGTTCTGATGTCGAACATGGAAAGACATTTCCTGATTACCAGTCAATGATGTAAGCTATAAACAAGCGCGAGAGGAATCACCAATAATGATAATGACCCTCAAGGTACTACAGTACAATTCACGTGGTGTGAATACACGAGTCAATGTCAAACACCACGCAAAATCTTTTGGTCGAAGGCCATTGATGTAGACCTGTTGTCGGAAGTGAGAAACTTGCCATTGAGGCATGCAAGCTTCAAAGTACTGAAAGGGTTGTTCCTAACTCAACTTATTGGATAATGAGCTGATGTTGACAAGAAGTAACCCGTCGTAGGAGGGCCTTAATGAATCCCACATCTATGACACGAAATGGAGCAAATGATTTTGTGGAGGTGAAAATGATCTGATGATACAAGGTTCAGGGTGGTGGTCATGAAAAATGAAGTGTGAAGGTATTGCAATGGATGAGGCGTAAGCTGGGTTGGTGAATTTTCTGAGTGACTTCTTTTAAACATATAGGTGACACTAAAATGGATTGGTAGCATTAACCCCAAAAAATGGATGGTACGGAGGACCAATGGTGATATGACCGGTGAATGGAATAACCCAACCCGACTCAATCATGGTGACACAGTGAAAGTGTCATGTTCAAGAGTGACCTGCTACCAATGACGTTCTTCAAGTTTTCTTCCCTTTTATCCCTAGTCATCACTGACCAGTACATATTTATTTTTGTCAAGCTTGAGGAGGATAACATATGCTTTTTCTATAATTTTCCCTTCAAGAAAACCTATCGCTATGTTTTAGTGAGCCTAGTGACAGTGAAACTCGCTCTTGTTCGTATGGAAAAGTTTGTCACTATTGTTTTAACGAGTTTAACGATAAAGATAAATTGGTCCTTTTCAGTTTTAGAGAGTCTGAAAAAAATGGAAAGGAAACTCCAATAATCCTTTTTCATAGTATAATCCCTTAAGTCTAAAAAAGTATAAAAGAATACGAAAGGGATGACTTTTCCATTCACTTTAGCGAGCTGAAAAAGACAGGCGATTGATCTTTTTGTGTAATGATCCCTCGGGTCCAAAAATATTAAAATATAGAGGAGGGATGACACTTCCAATCACTTTAACAAGCTGGAGAGGCCAATTGCTCGACAATCTTTTCATATTTTAAGAGTCTAAAAAGAGCTTAAAAGAGACTCATTTTTTGAGGAACGAGTGATATTTTCGGGTAGCAGCTGGTTCTAGGTAAGTTTGGAACTTTTCAATCACAACAGTGTAAAGAATGTGGCTAATAGAATCACTCATTGTAGCTATTCCTCAAAAGGGTAAACAATCAAGTGGAGGCATATGATCAACTAAAAAATGGAGGTGATGGTAAGAACACGACCAAGGCTCAAAAGCTGATAGCAATGCAATCACAAAGGTTATTTACCAAAGGTGGGTTCATTTTTTAATGAGCTTGAACTCTCGGGGAACATATGCTAATTGCTAGGTTTATTTTTTAATGAGCTTGAACTTTGTGTAAACCTGCTCGTACCAGTCGTATAATAAGGATGTCTCTCATTGGTAGGTTCATTTTTTAGGGAGCTTTCCCCATGCGAAACTTTGCTCCAAAGCCTTTTGTATGCAAGCTAGAAATGACTAACTACTGTCCTAAGGGTTAATGAAATACTGAGGTTAGGTAAGATAGTTTCGTAGAAACATTTCCTTTACTTTGCCGGTGGTGTCGGCCCTTGCAAAGGTGAATGGTGGACTAGACCAATCACCTAACTTAAGTAGTTGAAGCTAGTAAAAACTATGGGGTTAGAGTTACGCTAGTCACTTTTCACTTGCATAAAAAAGGTTTGCATGTCCCCAAGTATAAAAAAAAGTAGAGTTTCCAGGTTACCATATGGAATTCCTTGCATTAAAGTAAGATTGGTTCATCCGTGTAGCAACCAAAACACTTCCTTGGCTTTGTCCATCGAAATAAACAAAGGTGAATGGTGTGAGCTTCCAATCACATAATCTTTGAAGAGGAAATCCTATTCCAAACAAATCCTATTTTTCTAAATGGACGGGTGTGTCAGATTGGTCATATATCCTACGTGGAAACCTATCTTATATCTGGGGTTTCTCTGTTGATGTAGACCAGGGCGCATGCCACCTGGGTTTCATCACATTCACCGAATCACTCCTGATCATCAGGTGGACAGACTGGAGGTTGATGAGACATTCCTTCTACAAAAATACCATTTAGGGATGGCATTTGACTAGTAGCCGTGTTTAAACTAGGGAATGAAACCTAGTCAATGAGTTGGACCATTCTGCCTTCATATGGGAAACGCATCACCCGAAAGAGTGAGGAAACAATAACTCCCATGCTGTAAATGTAGTCATGCCCAAGGAGTAGATTGTAATCCAGTGGCCCTTAGAATACCATCACGTTTAGATGAACGGTTTTACTTCTCAAAGTTATAGGCAAATTTGGAAGGATCCCTAATGGTCGACTGGTTCCTTTATTGAAGCTTGACAAATTTTGAATTTCAGGTAGAAGCGATGGTGAACCAAACGCTTTCCAAGAAGTTGAGGAAAGGATACTCACGAAAGCCCCTTCATCTATGATAGTACCAACCATGATCATTCTGTAAGCTTGCACTATGATTCAGAATGGTACATTAGATGGTAGGCGGGGTCTCGCTAGTAGATTCCAATCAAAGGAAACGACTAGATTGCTTAGAGGAGGGACCGAATAAATGGACAGATGAATCTCTTGAACTGAGGAACTTCCTTCCTACGGTAAAGGAATGGGTAGATTGACCCCATGTTCATCGGATTCTATGTTAACAAAAAGAATTTGAATGGCGTCATTCTCATCCTCATTGGAGACTGTATCATCTGAAGATGGACCTTATGAAGACAAGACTAGGTCGATTGCCATCTCGACCTGTTGATTTTGGTCCGGTGTGGAATCAGAAGGTTTATATTCAATGATAGGTGCTTCGACCAACAACAGAGGCGTGTCAGTCAAATTTTCAACTAGCGATGGACTTGGCAAGAGTTTCTTGTATCCAGGTGGAAGTCGCTGCGGTGAAGCAGGATGGTTATCCAAGACTCTTTTAGCTTCATCCAGGAAAGGACAACGGTGGAGGGCATGATCACCTTTACACAGACTAAAAGGAAATTTAGATCTTCCTTTTTGTCCATTAACTTCAGTTTCACTAGTTGACGGTGTACTCTAAACATGATCAAGGTTGAAGACACCAGACCGCACAAGCGGGGAGACCAGTCTCTCAAGATCCGTGGGATGCAAGGACAATCTCGATGATAGTGGTATCCTTTGCAAATGACACATGGAGATTTAGGTTTGGATGGTCCAGTGTGTGGATTTTCGCTAGACGATGCATGGTTGCCCCCTTTTGCCATTAGCTTCTTCTTCTTCTTCTCCTCCCCTTTCTTCTTCTTCTCAGTTACTTGGTTTTTAGTGTTACTAGCTACACCAAGCAAAGAGGAAGAAGGAGAGAGAGAGAAACAAATGAAGTAGAAGGTGGGGGATCAACTTCAATATCATCTGGTTGGTGATTCGATTGCTAAGGAATTACGATGTTTTGAACGACAGAGGTCGAGAATAGCCATACTGGTAGGCCAATTGTGAGTCTTGGAAGTGACAATTTAGCCATGTATGGAGCACCAATATCTCCCCAAGAAGAGAAAGGACTAGGATTTCCCCCAAGGGGAAATCCTTGATTGGTGGACTCCATTTTCTCAACCTAAGACCAACGAGGGAACAATGATGTTATTCCGTTAAAATAAATTTTATGACGCGTTTGACACAACTTTCTTTTTCAATTTTTAAGAGTCAAGAAAAAGCTAAAGATGACTCTCTAGCCACCTTCGATTTTTAATGAGCCTGAAGTGAACAAGTGCTCAGATGGACCTTTTCTTTTAGGGAGTTTGAAAAGGAATGAAAGTGACTACTCTAGAAATCTAGACAGAGGAATTACCAAACCAATCGCAAAATTGCAATATACTTTTATGTACGACAGTCAATCTTTCTGAATGTTGTGTTCAGTGCATTGCGATCGATAGGGTGGCAGACACGACTTCCTAAGGATAAAGGATATCAGCCTATTGTGGTGTCCCAATATATACTCGATGGTACGTGGGAGCACAAGTCTGTACTAGCACTTGTCGTATCAAAGAGGAGGAATCACCCAACCTACGATGAAAACAATAGCTACCAGGCTTTACGACACTGGAATACATCTCTAGCCTAGACTTCTAGATGTTGTGCGTTAGGTTCCAAAGCATTTTTATGTTCACTGAGGTTTATTTTACAATTGATCTTTCTTAAGAAGTTTTCCTTTCAAGGTTCACCACGTGATGTAGATATACAATCCCTAAATATGCAATCTAAGATGATAAACAAATGTTTATTTTCTTTTAGCAATGAAAATGCTAGCTACTAAGGAAAGAAGAGTAAAATTCTTTCAATATAGAGCAGAGAGCACACATTAAATGCACTTTTCCTAAATCAATTTCTGCATGCAGTCTAAATGAAAATGCACATGCATGTATTTTTTTTTTTAGTTTCCTTAATGTGAGAATTACAAAAAGAAAACTAAGTATGGATCTAAACTACTTTTCCTCAAAGCGACACTTTAACAATTTCTTTTTAAAAAACAAAAGGAAGACTAAGATGACACTTTCACTTTCGAAATGAAAATTGTTTTTGACACTTCAAAGAATTGATAATTCAAATCAAATAAAATGGAAAAAGTGTAATCGACTATCTAAAAGAGGAAGACTTTACGACACTCATTTTCTTGACTGAAAATGACAGTTGCAACACTTTCAAATCAAAAGATGACAGTTCGATTAAGCTAGTTTTTGCAAAGGAGGACTGTAAATGATGAAAAATACATAAAAAAAAATTCACAATTCCTTATCAATGGAGGCTGAATAATGTGAAGGAAGAAGGTTTCAACAATGATATACTGATCATAGACATCAAAACTCATGAATAGAGCTGAAAACAATGAAGAAAAAACCAAAATATGGAGGCAGAAACAGTGTCACTCAATCATCGCACCTGTCCTTAATGGAAACAGGGATGCATCTCACCTGCAACACATGGGAGGTACGATGCATCCAGACTACCAATGAGAGACAGTGCAATGGTCCAGGGACAAGACTGAGCTTGGTTTTCACCCACAGTTTGCTGCTAAGTTCAGGGATTTAGGCTGAGCGTATGATAGGCAGTAAACACAAAGTGTAGGGGCTGATCTAATGAGGTTATTGAGGTACCA
>APFE030322550.1:0-16875 GCA_000404065.3 Pinus taeda
CAGAGATAAACATGTTTTTAAGTGACTTTCTCTCTTTTGAAGTTTTGACATGAAGAGCAAAGGTATGGGGCTTGACAAAGAGGACAATATGGCTATTGATGGGGCCATATAACTGCAGATAGTCAAGGTGACAAAATTCAGTGTAACAAGTCCTTTCTTAGCATGTTATTTAACTCCCTAATTAATTCTGCTAGATTTGAGATGAATCTCCTAAGAAAATTAATTTTACATAGAAATGATTGGAGCTCTTTAATGTTCGGGGATGGGAAATGGTCAAAATGGATTCTATTATAGTAGGGTCTATGCTAATCCCATCTTTAGATATGATGTTTCCTAACAACTTTCCCTCTTCTAGACCGAAAAGTGTATTTTTAGGATTTAAAGAAATCCCAAATTTTCTGCATTTGATAAATACTCTTCTAAGTGGTCTAAGTGTTCATTGTCTGATTTAGAGAACACTATGATGTCATCCTGGTATACTACTAAGAAATCATGGATTTCTTTGGCAAAAGCTATATCTATAGCTCTTTGAAATGTGGCACCTACATTCATTAATCCAAAGGGCATCTTCAAATACATGAAAGTACCCCAACGAGTAGTAAAAGCAGTTTTGGGTTGGTCCCCAGGTTGGACTAATATCTGGTTATATCCAGAGAATCCATCTAATAGTGAAATCCTAGATGAGTCGACTACCCTTTGCAATATATGGTCCATTTTTTGTAAGGGGTAGTGATGAGCCCCAAAAATGGATAATTATATGGGCTCATCCAACCTCCTAATTCGACTTAATCCACCATTCTCATTAGTTTATTGCATGTTTTTTATTATTTATGCTAATAGAGTGAATTGGGTTAGTCATTATGCCAACAAGTCTAATGGGTACTTTGTGCAGTGTTTTGGTCAATTTTGAGACAAAATCAAAGGTTTTTAATGAGCACTTGGCAGCCAAATTCGTGGAAGAACAAGGGAGAGGATTTTTAGGAAGGTGTCCCCTTCATTTATGGGCCCTTACCTCGAATCCTCCACCATCAGCTTAGAGTTCAAGGGCCACCAAATCGATTATCACAAGGGCAGCCGAGCAAGTCAAGTAGGACTGCTGTTAACTGCAAGTTTTGGGCAGCCGAGTCCCTAAAGTTTAGGAAGACTGTTGGGGTCCTCAATTTGTATAAATAAGAGGGCTTAGGGCCTCATTTTGGTTAGCCAGTAGTTAGTCACTTTGTAGGCATAAGTTAGCTAGTTTGTAGTTCGATTTTAGTCAGTAGATTAGCTTTGCATTTCAGCACCTTCTCAAGCTTTCCCTTGTGGACAGTTTTTGGATGTAATTCTTCTTTTCTTGCTCAATAAATATGAATCCAGCTTTGCACCAGCTCCAAATCTCTCTTAGGAGGCTGTAGCTCTTGGGGTTGGGCCCATCTCAAGTGCCCAGTACCTCCTTTGTTCACTTTCATGTGTCTTTGTTGCATTCTTAGAGTAAAATCTGCTATTTAGATTTAAATATTGTTTTGTTATTTAGGTTGTTTTTTTATGATTAAAGTAGCTTTTCATGTTCATATTTGTTTGATAAGTTAATAACAGGGAAAAAGCTCCAGAAAAAGGGCCAACAAACACCTTTGGTTTCACCTCTCCCTCATTGGATCAGGGGCTGGAATTGAAGTAATCGTGTTGTCCCAACAAAAACACTAGTTTTCTTTACCATGCAATCCTTAGTGTACTGTTTTCATTTGCAGAAGTTAGTTATGTGTTCAGATCTCTAAAATGTTTTATTACATAGTTTATATACATGATTTTCTTTCAAAATAAAGTTGATGTTCATTCACTTTGTTGTTAGTTAGATTAGATTAGCTAGGACTTTGATTACTTGTAAGACTTTGTTGATTCAGTTGAATGTACACTGTGCAGAGCATCTCTACCACTCCTTCATGCACCTAAGTTTCATCAAAGCCACCTGTTCCATCTCCTAGCTAGGTTCCTCATCTCTCATCTGTCCTTTTGCCCATGTAACCCTACCTTCTTGCTCAATCAAATTCTTAGCCTTATTTAAGCCAAGTCATCTTTCTACACCCTCTCACCACTCCATCCACCAATCCCTGGGTCACTCCAGGCCCCTATCCTACCTCCCTATCCATTCATGCATCTTCCCTCACTCACCCATCCTCTAAAAACCACTTTTTAAACATCCTGTAGAAATTTTTGAACATCCTGTAGAAATCTCTAAACATCCTGTAGAACCCCTGCAGACTTCCTGTAGAAGCTCACAAATGAGGTTTCTTGATAGCCAAACTTTGTGAAACTCTCTGGAAGGGTGTTAGGGAATCCTTAGACCCTCTCCTAACCTTCCCAACTTTCTACAAGCATTTCCTCTCCCCAATCCACCTCTGCACAGTCAAAATCCAGTTAAAAGCACATGCATGATAATTCTAACAACTTAATCAAAAATATAAAAGGATGTTTTCTTCAGATAGAAGTAGTTTATACACATGTATTTTACCTTCCTAGAAGTCAATGGCATCTCATTCAGTAGATTGCATCTTCCTTCTTGCATCAGTAGGACTAGCTAGTAGAATTAGGGTTTGTTAGGGTTTGTGTTTCTTTTTGGATTTCAGTTTCTTTCCGCAAGTAGATTAGCTTCCTTTGAGTTAGCTTTCATCCATCAGTTAAAAATCTTCTTCTAAGAGCTCATAGAAGTTGGCTTGAGATCCTAGTGGACTTGTGCCAGCTAACCAAGTGACAGCTGCGGCAAGAGCTAGTACTTGTGCATACAGCACCGTCGCTTCCAAGTTTGTTACGAAATACCGAGTTGATAAAATTAAAGAATGGTTTCCTTGGAGTTGCAACATTATTGCTGCAATACTAGAGCCCACCAGCCTCGCGAAATCAATGAACCATGGGTGTGACTAAGAAAGAAATTCGTGCTAGAGGAAATAAACAGGATGAAAAATAGCAACACCTACGAAGGTTACGTGAGTCTATTCATAAGGGAATCAAGCTTGGTTAGGTTTCCTGCAAACCCAAAATGAGCCACGACCCTGCTATCATGGTTGCGCCTGCACCTACGGGAGGATACACCCCACACAATAACACACGAAGAGATAACGGCTACAAAGGCACTTGAAAGGTGCTCACAACCCGAGCTAGCAGGAAAGCTGAGACATCGCACCAAAGGTGCGACCACTTGACTAGTTGTGGAACACACAGTCTCAGTGCCCCCCCATAGTTGAAAGAGGGCGCAGGACTATAAACAAGCCTGCAAAAGGTTGACACAGAAAGAAGAACCCGTGCAGGACCAGTCGGATAGCACGACTGCGACTGAGTCAAGAGGGTCCTGCTGCCACATGGGTAGGTTGGCAGGTGACCGTTAACGCCACTATTCCTGATAAGAAGTTCCTACTACGGCAGAGAGGAGCACCCGGTGGGTCATTAAGACAGAAGTTACGAGATAGATACGAAAAGATCTGCTGACTAGAAGATATTAATGACTGAGAAATGGAGGGAAGGAGTATATTCAAATCTGCACGCTTCTATAACACCCTCTAGACAACACTAGGAAAGGTGAGATCTTAACTAGTGACGACCAGCAAACACCCTGCCACCAGAAGCCCCATGAGTTCCATGGCAAGAACCCGAGCACACTTTGCAGAAGGACTGCATCCAACCCAAGAAGAACCAGTTGAAGTGAATGTGGCCCCCGAGGTTCCAAAGTCCCCATGCACACCGCGGCCCCAAAAAAACAAGCAAATGATGAAGCTAGTCAGGGTGTCACCACGATTCAGCAAAAGGTTAACAATCGAAAAGGGTAAGGCCGTCACCACCGAACCTACTGAGGATGATGAAGATTTGCAAGACCTAATCACCTAGATTGAAGCACAGGATGATGATGAAGAATATGCATTCCAAATATCTCCATTACCCCCATATGTCTCCCATGGAATAGCACGGCAAAAATACCAAAGGACCTGGACGCTGCAAAGAGTACGCTATAGACCCCCACTTCTTCCAGATGAGATAAGGTTTGACAGGTTGCCACTAGGTCGAGTACTGAGTATCAAGTTCAAATATTAGGATCTAGTGGATAGCAATAAGTTCTCCCAATTGGCTGCAAATAAATTGCTACCAAGGAAATGGTAACTGGGCATGGAAAAGGCGGGCTTACTTTAGCTGAGATGGATACCCCACTATCACCGTGCGTCCATCACCATTTTTGTGATCCGGCAGCTACTCTGTTTCGTACACGATTGGTATCTATAGTTGGAAGAGTCGATTCCAATCATAGCCAATTTAGTACACTGGATTACTCACCTGCCGATCAAAGGGAATGACCCCACAGACATCGCCGGAACCAGTAGTGAAGTGGGTCTGGCAAAGACAATGAAGGCCAAATATAAGCTAGAAAAAGGGAAGCATATGTATGTAATAGAGAGCATCAATGACCGAGGGGTATGAATCACCACCCAGCTACTAGCCAATAAACTTATGATAAAATGTCGCGCAAATGAGATGCCAACCCCTGTTATTACGCTTGCAGGGCAGTGTGCAGAAGGAGTCCATTTTAACTAGGTGCAGTTCTTATGCAAGGAATTTCTAACCAATTGCAAGGAAGCACAGGAGAAAGGTAAGACTTTCCATTATGCATGGTTTCTACTATCAATCCTTCTGGTTGCAGGGGAATTGCCGCAGGGTAGGCAATTTCCCAGCATTAAGCTCACCCTACCTGAAGCAGTTCGATTTACTTTGCTCTGGGCTACGAAGGATGCCACGAGGGTCTGGGAGATCAAGGTATTTTGGATATTCATGAAAGCAAGTATCTAGAAACAGATCACGCACAAACTGCGGATGTCCCCAACAATCTACGACAGGTTTCTCAACACGGCCGAGTTCAAAGTAGACATGCACAACCTATATATGTGGGCGCGGAAGGATCCAAAGTGAACATGGGTCAAGCTCCCATTTATTGCCAAGGATGATGAAATCTATGAGGTATTGGTATCATGGCCTCCAGAGTGGCGTGCTCCAGACATGACCACATTAGAAAGGAGGGAAGCACAGCAATGAAAGAAGGAAATCCAGCTGTGACTCACTAAACTGGCAGAAAGGACACGACAGGGACAACAGGCCGCTTCGCTACAAGAGGTGACACAAGAAGTACTTGTCGACCAAGTTACAATGTTTCAGGAAATTTCCTCGGAATAGGACATGCAGAAGGAATCCGAGACACAAGAGCGCACGAACCTTACCACAAACTCACCCCAAGGCAAAAGGCCGCGTAGCAAGGAATTGCCACATGCACGCAAGAAGTCAAAAACAACAAAGACATTGGAAAAAGAATTTCTTGACAGCAGCAAACCAACGTGTAATGTCGCTATCGGCGCATAAGAGGCATTGATGATGGAGCAGACAACTATGTTGGGGGAGCTCAGAGCACACCTGCAGGCACTGCAAGTGTGACCCTTGTAAGGGATGTTACCAAACCTCATGGATAATATAACCACCACTGAGCAAACCATGCATAGTCACACAACGAACACTTTAGTGTTGCCAGCAGGCGTGGTTCGAGCCGAAGCCGAGGAGGACATGCAACGTTGGGAGTTGAATTTGACTGCTCTGCCTTGCGAAACCATCTACCAATTACAGGATGGGGTAACATCTGAGCTGCATTCCAGGGAAGGCCTCGCCCTCCAAACCTTAAAAGAACATAAGGAAAATCTAGAGCAAGTCAGCTTACAGCATGATGACTTGATTGACTGCAACCAGGAATTGGAGAAGGCTATGGCAGAGGCTTGCAGCAAGGTACCAGAGTTGGTTGTCCCAACGGAACTTCCAATAACTGATATGATCCATCACATGGTAGCAGGATTTTGTGCGGTCAGATAAGAGGCCGCGAGAGCTCAGTGGGAATTAAACTTGTAGATTGTAGAGTTACGGCTGTAGGCGCAACCACCCACACCCCCGAAGGTTCACGAATAACGACACGGTGAAATTCAAGTAGGGTTGGAAGTCATAAAGCACACGGTCCAAGATTGCTCAAGATTGTTGGATCAGTCCCTATTGACACTGACATCTTTACAGGATGACCCAATGCTACAGCAGGTGGAAATAGAAGTGCAGGAGTTACATCATACGTATGATAAAGTCTAGGGAACTATACAAATAGTCACCATCACACAACAATTGGCCAAAATGAGGGAGGCCCAGGCTCTCCAGGCACAAGTCAACATGGCTCGGCAGAAGGAAGTTGTGCTTAAAGAACATCTCCAGCCATGGCTTGATGAGGCATTCGTGGTTTCCACCACCATCAAGTGCAAGGTGGCACACATGTAGGTAGAATATGCACACGGTGAAGTAGTTAAAATAGAGACAGATGTGTCAGCAGCTCACTGAGCAAGTACAGTGAATGGCGGAAGAGTTTGCTGCAAGTACAAGTGAAGCACAGAAGTTGTTGATCGACCTCCGCACGAATATTGTCACACTAGCCGAGTGACTCGGTACGAGTCACAATGATTATGTTAGGGGACTATTGGGTAGTATAGGCCCTATGTAATAGTTTGTTATAGACATATTTGGGCACTGCAACCCCAATCACATATGTCCATAAACCAAAGGCTTCTAAGTCCCTAAAAACCTTGCTTCATACCCTAAAGGAGCAAGGTCAGCTGATTACATCATCTCCCAGAAGTTCTCCATGAAAAACTGCTCAGAACTAGTCAAAACTGGACCATACAGACTGCTCAGTGCTAAGGGTGTGATGCATCTCACCTGCCACATGCAAAAAGTGTGATGCATACTGGAAAGCCCTTTTGTAGGGTACGATGAGCGAGAGTAGACAAATGGCAGAGATAGTTTGCGAGGTGGATGATCATGGAATCTTCCACAAACTTCTTCTGTGACACTTGCCTCTCTAAATTTTCCCAGGGATGAGTAAGAGATCATGAAACCACCAAGTGAATTTGAGAACTATCAGATAAATGACACTAATCACAATCCCAGAAGCTGACTCACCCACCTGCAAACATCTATATATGAATCCCTCATTCCAGAGATCCAGAGGCTAGAATCTTGTATTTTTGTAAGGAAGTGTTGTTGGTTTCATTGTGGAACATCATAGTGTTGGGTGATCTAAGCTTTTCATGAGGTGAAGAAGGGCTTTCATGCTGGGAGGATGACGCTGGGTCAGATCAATGGGTTGTAATCCTCTCTTCTACTTTTTCTATCAATAAAGTTATTTGAGTTTTCCTCCACATTCTTGTATGTTTGAGTTGATATATGCATTTGTGTGGTCAATATATATTTGGTCCTATATTGTTTATGATTGTAGATCTCGGTGCTTTGATGGTACTATGCTGCTTTGACTTTACAGGTGCTCTTTGAAGCAGGGTAAGCAAGGGAGAAGTAGCAAAGATCTGTCAAAGGGGAGAGGAAACAAGCAAGGAGCCAAGAAAAATATTGAGGTTGGTACTCTCTGCTTCTCTCTCATCTACTTCTCATAAAGGAAATCGCAAGTAACTTTAGTTTGTTTGTTTCTAAGATAGATGGCCTGTCTAAGTGGGACTAGAAGCTCTGCATGGACACTAGATTTCCCAATAACACAGTTTTGGGGCTCAAAGTCCGCAATTTTGGGTAAATGGTATGGTAAAGACTCCACGAAGTGCGCGGAGTGTGAACTGTAAGAATTCAAGTCAAAGGGTTATCTGCTCGAAATAATGTAAAATAATAAGAAGTGAGTCGGCCTACCCATGGTCCATGGACCATGGGAATGTATAAATAAAGCAAGGCTCTATGGTTAGAAGTCAGTTTTTGGCATGTAATTCGGGATCTCCAATGTAATGGGTTTGTGAAGAAAGAAGTTTTGAAGCGTCTGTAAGTCCAAGTCAAGGGTGTTGGTAGATAGATAAAGGCTCTGCAAATGTGTGTGCAAAGGCCTGGTAGAGTCTGCAGCTATGTGCATGGACCCCTGCAGCTGACTGCGCAGGGCAGATCTAGTTGTATTGGTGAAAGAGTTGAATAAAGATAAGTTAATTCTGAAATACTATGTTGATTCTGAAATACTATGGATCTAGTTAATTTCTAGTTTATATATTTGTTTGATCTGTGTGCTTATGCCTATGGTCTAAGCTTATGCATATCTATAACATTTCTGGGTGCACGTATTGGTTATCTCTATTAAATGTTTGCTTAAAGACTATAAGAAGTAGATCTGATCTGTAACAAACTCAGTAGTAATAAGTAGTAAGATTTTCCTTGTTCTGGATCTACGCAGAAGAAAAGTGGCATGAAGCCCCAAAATGGTGCACGACCTCTCCAGACCACATCAAAACATCCCAAGGGTGTGGAAACTTGGTTCCAGAACCCTCCCCTGCTACCTCGGTTGAGACCTTAGTCTGCGCTTCGTAGAATGTTGCCAAAAGGGCCGGTAGCTGTGGGATTTGTTTGGCTAATAACTCTTCCGAACCTGGGTTAGGCCCCAATAAGCCAACATCAACACCACTAACCCTTGGTACGGTGACATTATTGTCTACCTCCAAGCATAACGGTTCCACCCCGAACTATCGACAGGCAACCGTCGTCGCATCCGCCACCAAGCACGACACTATCTAGTGATTAACGATACATTATATTGTCACAGTGAGGATACATTTATTCAGTGTTGCCTCACTCATGAAGAGGTGGAAGACGTTTTAAATGACTACCATGTTGGGGCATGTGGTGGTCATCTTTCTGGCATATCTACTGCACAGAAAATCTTGCGCGCAGGCTATTACTAGCCGACCTTATTCAAACATTGTGTCAAGGCCATCCAAAAATTCCATCCTAATCAAATATTCATGAATAAAATGCGCACTTCTCCAGCCCTACTGCACCCGATTATCTCTGTTGGCCCCTTTGCCAAATGGGGGATAGACTTCGTAACCTACAATCACGTTTCCTCTGTTGGACACAACTATATTATAGTAGCTATGGACTATTTCACGAAATGGGCCAAAGACCTTCCCACCTACAGAGCCGATGGAGAAACCACGGCATTATTCCTGTTCAATCAGGTTATCGATCGTTTTGGTGTACCCCGGACTATCTTTACAGACCATGGATCTCATTTCTAGAACCATATGATGTCTAATTTAACGTCACTGTTTGGTTTTCATCAAGATCAATCATCCTCCTACTACCCGCAAGCCAATGGTCAAGTAGAAGCCGTCAATGGCATCTTAAAAACCATGATCTGTAGGTTGGTAGGAAATCATAAAACCAATTAGCACCAAATGCTATATTTGGCACTATGGGCAGACCGAACTTCAGTAAAAATTTCCATAGGCTTTACACCTTTTCAACTCGCTTATGGCCTGGAAGCAGTTTTACCCATCGAGTGTTAGATCCCTTCCCTGAAAATAGTTGTTGAACTCCTTCCCAAAACTACTAATGAAGAAGAACACTTACTATGCCTTAATCAACTGGACGAACCCTATCGAGATGCCAAATTGGCACTCGAGGCTCACAAGCGCTCGGTAAAAACCCAATACGACAAAAAGGTCAAGCCTCATTCTTACCAGGAGGGAGATCTTGTTTTGTGCTATGATAAAAAACATGACCTCTTGGGGGCAGGAACACTTCAACCCTTATAGCTAGGTCCCTATGTCATCAAGAAAGTCCTCTCAAAAGGGGTATATGAACTACATGACTGGGAAGGAGTCCCGCTCGTGGAGCCCAGAAATGGGCTCTATTTGAAAAAGTATTATGCCTAGTATTGCACTAGGCATGTGCTTTGTAATTTTATGTATTCGTAAGTTTTGCTTCCCTTTTTGGTGTGATTGGACTGTTTTGATATTCATTGGAGTACTTGCCTCAAACATTCTTCTCGCAATGCAGATGTCTTCGTTACCCTTAGTATACGTAGGATACGTGGATGGTGCTAGTAGTCACACACGGCACATTGCATCAACTGCTTGTGTCATATAGACACCCGAGTCGAAACTATTTTGTTCCGGAGGAGTCTTTCTTGGTACCACCGCCAACAATATTGTCGAGTACATGTCCATAATTTCACTTCTCACGGAAGCGTCATCAAGGGACATCTCCAATCTGGTGGTCAGGTTAGACTCCCAGCTAGTTGTTATGCAATTGACAAATTGTTATCACATTCGTAATCCAACCTTGTTACGTCATTATTTAAGGGTACGACTCCTGGCACATCAATTTGAAATAATCACATATGAACACATTCCTAGAGAATTTAATGTAGTTGCTGATTCATTAGCTAACTATGTATTAGATTAGCATCTATCTCATTCACTATAGAAGCATGCATGAAAATTAAAGATTTACTGAGTTAAAAATTTTACAAAAACATTTAAAAAACATTTATGCCGTCAAAATACCAAAATGTCTACTATAGATATATATATCAAACTTATGTCCTTTACATCGAAATATTCCAAAACTTGGATGCTTTAAGTATAAAATGGCTACTAAATCCTAGCTACAAACACCCATTGGCTACACCAAAACACCTACTAAAAAGAGCCTATTGCTCCTGAAATTCTAAAACCACTCTAGCTATCCTCCGAAGAGGAACCAGAAACCGCTCAAGTACACTGGCTGTGTTTCGCTACATATGAGCAGGAATCTCCCTCATAGGAAGGGGGGGGACACCCATTCTCAAGCCCTCTAGGTTCCTCAGAACCTTGCGAAGAATTTTGGCATCAGCCCCCCAGCAGGTAGTTGGCCTCCTCATCTCATATGGCGGGGTTCACCTGCAGGTCGCAATGGCGCCACATCTATGTTAAAGCATAAAGCTTCATGTTAGTACTTATTTCACCTATAAAAACATTACATAAACATTCAAAAGCTAAAAAATACTTGAAGTAATTTAAAAAATTATTCTCACCCTGAGGACCCTAGTTGGTCCCAAGCAGTAGCATCAAGTTAGGGTCACCGGTAAAGTCCATGCCCTCATAAGCATAGTCATCAATCATCATAATTTGGCCACGAAACCACTGGAAGAAATCTTCCTCGAAGAAATGACAGATCAGTCCTCCTCCTGTGCGAGGATCAAGTGATGACCATCGCCCCTGTCTCGGCTCCCTCGAATCAATGGGACCTAAGCTCATCCTTGGGCGCATAATAGGTACCCTCTCAAGAATGAATGAAACTATGAGAGTACCATACCCAACACTGTGTTGGGTACGAGTCTTGCATGCTGTTAAATCTGTCTTCAACTGGCGAAGCTCTACTTCACACCAATTGAACATCTGTGGCTGGACACAGTCAACTGCAAGCAACAGTTGGGCCTTTGTTGCGTCGTGGGGACTCTTTGTCCCTGCCAACTGTACAATCAACCATAAAATTGCCCTCATAAACCTAGACCTTATCCTCTCTATGGGGACTCTGTTACTGACTAGTCCGCTCTCAGGGATGCGGTAGGATTTCACTAGCTCTAGGGTAGATCATGGATTTGGCCTACCCCCGGTGAGGTTTGCCTATGCCCCATGGCATGACAGACCAGCTAAAAATTATATGTCATCATGGTGAATAACCAGCTCTTGATCTACAATCCTGAACACCTGTTCGTGTTCATCCCAGCGTTGGATAATCCATCTCAATAAATCCTCCTACCCTTTCATCAGCTCCAACTTTGCATACTTCAGTAAACCACAGTGACGCAATGCAAGTATGCATGTTGGATCATTTTTTATCAGCAATTCATGGCTATCATGGGCTTGTTCTCTCCATAGACTAGTCAGTATGGCCTGAAACTTGCAAAAAATAACCCTAAAAATAATCAAATTGGGGAAAAATAGCTTCAGGAATCCTTTAATGAGGTTTTAAACTATTCCCTTTAGGTCTAACGCTCCCCCCAGTGGTACACAAGGAGGATTAATGCCCTCCAGAAGGTTGTACAGAGCATTTAAAGCTCCCTACATACCATCTGGAGGGAGTTAGTGCACAAGCACTGCTTTAGGGCACCTCAGATCTGCAAAAATCCACCCCTGAAAATGTAAAGAAAGGTTAAGAAATGCATAGAGCAAGGTTTTAGCCTCTACCTGAGATTGACGGCACCTCGAATGGTCGCCTAGATCTCCTGCAATGTTCTGCGAAAAATCTACTCCTCTTTATCTCCAAAATGCTCTCACAAATCTCGAATAGTGAAAATGGTGAATGTGAAAGCTCAAAACACTTATATTTATTTTTGGAGACATGATTTTTGAAATCATTAAAGAGAAAGTAGTCCATTCCCCATGATTTTTTTACTATGCATGAACCCATATGGATAGGAATTGTTACTTTTTATACTTTTTCTGCTTTTGATGAAAGTACCATCAGGAATGAAAAGCAGTAAAAGCTGCATGCAATTCTCAAAGAGCACTTTTCTTTTATGGGATATTTTCTCGCTTTCAAAAACTGAAAAATATTCAAGTTTGTCATCGTTGGGCTCATTAAACACATACGGCGATGGTCTGAGCAACTCTTTTTCACTCTTCTTATAGCTCATTAAACTGAAAAATACCATTAGAGCATTATTTTTAGGCACTTTTTCTTGCTCATAAAAAAAAAATTTAAAAAATTTAAAATTTAAAAAAAAAAAATCTTGAGTTTTGTCTTTAGGCTCGTTAAAAATTTATAAAGATAACCTTAGCATTCTTTTAGGTACTTTTCTCACTCATTAAACTGAAAAATCCTGAGTTTTTGTCACCAGGCTCGTTAAAAATCTACAGCAGTAACAAGAGCACTTACTTTTTGGGGACCATTTCTGGCTCTTAAATCGAAAAATCCCTGAGTTTTTCCCATTCTTCGGGCTTGTTAAATCTACAAAGAAGGAATGAGTAGTTCTTTTACCTCTTTTTCCCTGCTCAATAAATTGAAAAAAGATACTTTGATTTTTCTTCATTTGACTCGTTAAAATTTGATGAAGTTATTGAATTTGTCGTCGCATGACTCATTAAAAATTCACAACGAAAAACGAGTTTAGTTCGTCTCCTCATACTCATAACAAATGAGGTCAACATCTATTGAACATAGGTTTCTCTTTTTCTGGATTCAATAGATTAACTCATAGGAAAGTAATCGATCCGGGTATACTATTAACCTTTTCTTGCACCCGATTAACAACTATGACAAAGGGACCACCATGGAGTCATTCTTTACGATATTTTTAGACTCTCTAAATATGAAAAGACCATCGAGTTGCTAGTCTGGACTCTTTAAATTACACAGACAAGATATAGAGTTGCTCTTTTTACGATCCTTTTCATACTTTCAAAACATGAAAAGATCGATGAGTTTGCCTATCTGGACTCATTAAACTAATCAGATAGAGCATAGATTCACTCTTTTTGCAGTCCTTTTCAAACTCTTAAAATATGAAAATATCAATGGGTTTACCCATCTGGACTCACTAAACTAATCAGACGGGGAAAGTAGACAATACAACTGCATTCAATATTAGAAAGTGTGGTTTGGCAACAGTCGTTCCCTTGAACATGGCACTCCCTCAGATAAACCTTCCTTATGACGGCCTCTCAATATGAATCCTACCATCCTATGAGTTTAGCCTAATACCTCGATGTTCTTGCATCTCTATATCCTAACACTCTTTGGTGTTCATGAGTCTAGTGTTGCATGGTTAAAACAATTGTGTTCCTTCTATTGTTCAGGGGTTAACCTTTTGTTTCCTCCATCAACCCATCAAGCATATCCTTTCATCATGCCCTTTGTTGTTTAGACCCAATGCTCAAATATTCCTCAAAAAACAAATATTCTTGTCCTGTTTCGTGTCGACTGATGTAGGACACATTATTGCCTACCTTTCGACAGGTATCTTCCTATCGACTTCAACACTCTATCTAGGAAGACAACCCATAAACACATTCACTGCCATGGTACTTGCAAACATTAGTGGTAGGGTTCCTTTTGTTTGATCAGGAGTTCTCATTATTGGCTCCTGGTTAAGCGATTATACTGGTGTTTGATGACAAAAACATCTTTCACACTCGTTAGATTGTACTATGCATCTTGGAGACCATCACCATTATTGGTGGCCTTCCTCGTGTCTATTAACAGACTCCATTATTGACGGGTAATTAGATGATTTTTTGCATGTTCAACATCAATTCATATATTCACATGTATCGGTCTATGTTGTTCGGTGAAGCAGAAATCAAGACCTTGGGTAGAGGCTTCCATCACTCAGCCTTGTTTCCTCTCCCAAGTTGCATATATTTTTTTTGGAGACAGCTTATCAGGATGATTCTATTATGACACCAGACCCGCATTGTGTTTATCGGAGGCTAGCATCGTCATATCACTTTAGAGAAAATCACTCTGACGTAGCTACTGAGCATGGGAATGCCCAGCTCAGAACATGATTTTAGTAGTTTTATATATGTGTGTTGTATCAGGTTTCTTATACCACCCGAAGCTCTGATCCTCTCTCTCTTTTTGTTGAAGAAGGAAAATTATAGTTAAGTAAATTATTTTGGCCATCATCGTAGCCTCTGATCTCACACTTTAGGGGGCATTTGTTCTACAACAAATTGACCCCCTCATCAGCTCATAGGGGAAAGACATGATAGCTGAAGAAAAGACCAAGATCACATGCCTTCTTTCCACACTAACGTTGGCTATGCAATGACAAACTGCTTTATAAAGCTTCTATGCAAGCCTAAGGGTGCGTTAGTGACCCAACTAACTCTAGTTGCTAGTTAGGGAACAAAGTTAGTGGACCATAATGAAGTTCTAAGGGTCAAAGGAGCAAATTGACTCATAAATATCTAGATATTTGCTCCTAGATCTACTCAAGAAAAGTAAGGAAACATCTCAAGTTTGACTTATTTGGGAGATTTCTAATCCTAATGAAGGAGACAAATGGGAAAGAGCTAAAAATCATGGCAACTACATTGCTTTTACCCTAAGGAATTCATGGAGGAACTTGGCAACCCTAACTCAATTGCTACATAAGCAAAGATAGGGCTATGGTGATAAAGGTCAGATCATTTGAAAGGATAGCATACTTGATTGTTGAGCATTGTCTCAAATCAAAAGAAGTTGGTAAGAAGGGAGAGAGAGAGAGAAGCTAGAGGGGTAAGGGAAGGCTGATGCAACATATGGTTGTAATCACTCTTTCGATATTAATATAGAACTGCAGTTGTATTGTCTACTTTGTGGTGTTGGTGCTATCATTCATTTAGTTGTTTGTCCAATACCTTTTAGCATGAGTAGCTTAGTTATGTGTAACTAGATGTTCTTTCATGTATTCATGTATTAGTTATCAGAGTTGTATGTTGTGATTATGCTTGTCTCTTCTATGTGTAGGACTTGATCTGGAGCTAGCTTAGGGGACTTCCACCTAGCTACATTGTGCTCTCCAGCAAATCTACACGGAGGCTGGAGGTAATCTATTTGTCCTACTTTGATAGTTAGTTATTGTTTATGAACATGCATGTAACTTTGGACCGTTGCAGATAATCTTACAGTCTGCCAAAGGTCCCAGGAAGACCTTTGAGGGTATCCCCATTCTCCATACACCATGCATTTCATCCTATAGTAGAATTAGCAACTCCATTGGGGACTATACATCTAGTTCCCGGTTTACCCCAACAGTTCTTAGTTTCCTCCTCCTTATAAGACCTCCCTGTACTTCTGCATTCCCTTTCTAACCCACCAAAACCTTGTTGCATGCCTACATATATTCATCATTGAATCAAAACCAAGAAGCCCTATTTTGAATTGTTTTCCCACACTAACGTAGGTTAGTAGACTACACAATGCTTTATAAAGCATTGTCTCTTCACACATAGAGCATTAGTGGACCCAGTAACTCTCTGTGGCCATGGCTACAGTGCGTTAGTCTCCCAAAATCTTGATTTCCAGCTATGTCTGCAAACCCAAAGGGATAGGAAGCCTGCTCATGGACTGAAAGAGGATCTACTACTGCATTTTGTTAGCAAGATAGGTGTCCTAAAAGAATTTTTTTTTTTTAGGAAATAAGTTTTTTTTTCTTCCTTGAAAACATTTTTTATGAAAGAAAGATCCACATTTTTTATTCATTCTTTTATTTAGTTGGTTAAAATCTACTTTATTTTGGTTTCAAGTAGTTGTTAGGAAAGCATTGGAAAGATTTATGTTGGTTATACATGTGTTATAATGGCTAAGATGCATGGAACAAATATGAATATGTGAAAGACTCTCACCTGCAGAATACAAGTTGTTTTCATCGAATTGAATATTTTTTAAAAGCATTGTCTTGTGCATGATTTTTAAGACTAGCTAATATACCTATCAAGTACATGTTCATGAATATAGAACATATCCACATAATTTCAGACAAAATCAAGGTTAAGAATACTTCCTATGTGCAATGCACTCATTTGTTCGAAATTAGGGTTTCCTGTTACACAGCAATTTGTCACCGTCCTTGTTACCCCTCTCCTGCATCTTGGAGGACTCATTCCGGGACCTATGAGAAGTGACATGACCTACAAACACTTGCATTGCATTCCCCTGAACTTGAGCTTCATTTGCCCTGAAGACATCTCCTGCTAAAAACCCCTAAAAATAGCCCTTTTTCCATTGGCGTGATTCCATAGTGCAGCCCTCGGGCCAATGGGGGAAATCCTCCAAAGAGGGCGTGCCAGTTGGCACTCTGTCACAGAGTCGCACTCGCACCAACCATAATCAGTGGTGTTTTTTAACAAACAACAGAAGATTCATCCTAACAAATTCCTGGATTGAATCTATCTTGAGTTGGATGGTTTGACTTCAGATCTCCATAGAGAGGAAGTGGTTTGCCACCTCTCATGGAAGCTTCTTTAGTGATAGAGCCAATCCCATGATTATTGTGGATGATCCCAACTCCCCTTCCTCCATCTATAAAATCTTGTCCATTTTCCT